>BGPR01002639.1:114873-167790 GCA_013235015.1 Araneus ventricosus
AATTTTTTGTCCTCTAAACGCTGCCACTGTTTTCTTGACTCATAACTTTTTTTCCTGAGAGATACTATTTAAAGTATTTCAATGAGCCATTACATGGGATTTTTTTTTTTTTATCAATACTGGCTTTTTGGGAAATTTTTATAAGATGAGGCTTCGAAAGTACTCCGGAGACGTGTATCCTCAGATAAATAGAAATTCTACCCTGTACACAATTGCAATACCTTGACTGGTTTAGTTTAGTTTAATTATTATTAACGTCCCGTTTTGAAGCAGCACAAGGGTTACTGTGGGGTGGTCCTGGCAATTTTGAACCTCGGTCAGATGGCGAATAAAAGTAATTTTGGAAATTTTGTTTTTCAATAAACTGGTTCGGTCGTTTGGTTGTGGGAGGCGTCGGTTCTGGTGTTCGTGCTTCATCCATCTTGTCCCCATTTAAAACCGATGTGGTGACTCTAGTAGTCAGAGGCATCCGGGGTTCAAGGTGGCGTTAAGTCAGATGACGAGGGCGAGACTTGAGCTAGCAAATGAAGGGAAACACACCCTCGATTATTAAAAAACAAACAGCGGGAGTGTCTGCCTTCGGCTTTCTCGTATTCTAACACCAGTGGCGAATCCAGGGGAAGGGGGGCTATGGGGCTGCAGCCCCTCCCAGAGATAAACCAGAATTCCTGATTTTATTTAAAATTACTACAACTGTTTTCTCTTAATTTTCCTTTCTTTTAAAAAATAATAAAAACATGACAATATTTCTTTCTGGCTTGAGCAGGCTCCAAAATTTCCCTACTTTTCTAGTCATTCCACTTGTACTTGTAGCGTTGACAGGGCCGAAAGCATTTTTTAGCTACTTACTTCACTGTATTTTTTATTAAATTATCGAAAGCATTGTAGTGTTCTTTATGATTCTTATTGTCAGGTGAGTAAAGTTTGTAAAGTTGAAGTGTTTTGGTTTCCATAAGCCTTGAGGTTTGAGATTCGTCATGGCGATACCAAATTTTTATGACCTCAACCCCTCCCAGACCCAAATCCTGGATTCGCCACTGACTAACACAATACGCCGCGTTCTGTGCTTGACAGTACAGTGAAGAAAACTGCGCATGGATTTTGGGTGCCTTCTTTTTCAGCTATTGGGTTTTAACTTTGATAGATATCTATAGATCTGTTCAATGATAAGATCATAATCCAAATTTCATGTATGCAAGCCGTTGCATTTTCGAATGATCGAGTTCACATGTTCACAAACATATAGACCGACAGACGGTCAACCCTATGACGAATTCGACCCAAAATTTGATACAGATCTGCAATGGTAATGATAAATGTGCATGTTTAACACGTTAATCACCGTATGAATCAAATATGATTCACACCTACAATCTAATCAGAGGACCCCTTCTCTACTGTAATTAGAGAAGGGATCATCTATTTAGATAGAAGGGTTCGAATCTCAGACGCGAGTCGTGGCGACTAACGTGTTAATTTTATCCACCTGACCATTTGTGTTTCTGAGTTATCATATTCGCTTGGACATGGACGGACGACTAGACAGACTTCCCACAGACGGATTTCGACTGAAATTTGACAGAAATCTGAAAATGTGGTGGAAAGGCCACACACCAGATTTCATGCCTGTATATCGTTGCGTTTTTGAGAGTTTGTGCACAGACCGACAGACAGACAAACATAATTCCTTTTTTTAAATTTTTTTTTTAATTCGGGAAGATCTGAAACGTGGAGATTCGCCAAAATCTCGAGTTCGAATTTTTTGACTATCAGAATATTTTCTCTTTGTTGTACTTCGTATACGAGAAAGTAAGAAAACAGCACTTTTTTTTTTCAAACAAAGGCAAATAACACTTACATTCAAGAAATTTGGTATTATTCACCCTTAAGTAAAAGAAATTCTAGCTTAAAAAAGAAACACATACACAAAAAAATTATCTCCAGCTAACTCGTCACATAACTGCATTTCGGAATCTTAGTCAAAAGTTCGCAAGAGAGTTGCTATCTATTTGTGGAGCCGCTATCTGCTTGCCGGCGGTTCACGCCCATCGCTTGAAATGAAGTGGCGATAATTTCTATCATAAACCTAGTTTGACTAGAGATTCATTTGCATTTTTATCTTTCGAGCCTTGTTGTAAAGGCTCTCTGCAAGGAAGTTCAGATAAGGTGTTTCCTTTTTATCTCAGCATTGAGTTTGCCATCAATTTTAACCTAGATTTCTTACTCCGTAAGAATTAACGCATTTGTCTTGGCTTTTCCAATCATCAAATCGATGTTCCCGAGGGAATGTTTGTTGAAATACAGAAATGTACACCTCTTTGCTTCCTCACAATTGTAAATATAAAAATCAGTGGCGAATCCAGGGAGGAGAGATATCGGGCTACAGCCCCCCCCCCCCAGAACCAAGCCAGAATTCTTGATTTTATTTAACATCATTACAACTGTTTTTTCTTAATTTCCCTCTTTTTAAAAAATAATAAAAACGTTTCAGCATTACTTTCTGGCTCGACAGGCTCGAAAATTTTCCTATTTTTGTAGTCATTCCACTTGTAGCTTTGACGCGGTCTAAGACATTTTTTGGCTAGTTATTTCATTGTAATTTTTATTAAATTATCGAAAGTATTGTATTGTTTTTTATGATTCTTGTTGTCAGGTGAGAAAAGTCTGTAAAGTTAAAGAGTTTTGGCTTACTTTAGCCTTGAGTTTTGACATTAATCACGACGATACAAAGTTTTCATGACCTCACCCCCTCCCCCAGACCCGAATCCTAGATTCGCCACTGATAAAAATATTAATATATACCAGAGTTTGGTGGAAGGACGTTGAGATTTTATGTCTTGGCCGTTTCTTGCAGAAAATAATTGCATGACAAATTGACATTACGTGTTATCCAATAGCAAATAGTCTTACACTGTGTTATGAGATCTACTCCTGCAAGATGCGCTGTGGATTCTAAAATTAAATTGCCTCTGTGCATTTGACAGTATATTCTGTATAGTTAGAATCTTGAGAGAAAAATTTTCGACATTTCGGAATAGGAACTTGAGTTCAGTTTTAGTAACTTGAACGTTTCGCTTCGAAGTAACTCGAGGGCTATTTTGAGACCTCACTTTTTTATTTAGAACCGTGGTCAGATGACGGGGAGACACATGCGCCGGCATCTCCTCTCAAAACTTCCAAGCCAATAGGAAAATGTTTGACCGTTGACGTCAGGTTTCACATGCACCAGGCCCATCTGGTACTGCATATTTACGGATCCTACATAGTAGGGAATGAAGTAGCTTCTTATTGGCTCTCAGCGTCACGTGACTCGACTTGTTTCTAAATGACGTCGTGAAACTTAACAGTACTTACCAATGCTGAAGATTAGCCCTTTATTTGTTTTATTCTAAAAATTTATTCGTCACTCTCTTGAGGAACATCCAAATAATTATAATTAGAAGGATAAATTTCTGCATGATACGATAGCAGAAGACAAAATAGAATTAAATTCCCGCCTCTGAGTGGTGCCAAGACATCATTAAGACGCAAGTCAAGTCACGTGACTCTGCGAGCCAATGAGAAGCGACCTCATTCCCTATTATGTAGGATCCATAAAAATGCATCTGGCATCCGTACTGCAGATCTTGTGTTGAGTCGGGTTTCGAACCTGAAATCCTGCTGCCCCGAGACCCCTACCATTAGGCCAACGGGGACCATTTCCAACCAGAAGAATACACTCGAAGCATTTTAAAACTGATTTAAATACTTGCTAACTACAGTTTATCTCTTTCTAGTCTGTTAGTGAATTTTTATTATGTAACTACACTGTTTACCCGGTGATACATTTTTTGCACCATCTTTTCAAATAAGATTGCCTTATAAATAACCTTGTACTTCTATCTGTTTTTAACCAAATATACTGCGCTAGAAAAGAGCTGAGCTCACCTACGATGAAACTAAAAACTGCAATAATGATGAATTACTCTTTCATGCGAATGAATAACTCTTTCTAAGAGCCGAAATCCCGGCTTACTCCAAATAAAAATGATAGTTAAAACCACTTGATTGAAAATAATTTGATCGATATCTATTAACCCTTTGCGGCGCAAGGTATTAACTTTTTTTAAATATGATGATAAAACATCATGATTGGGTTTAGTTTATTGTCTAGACATAGAATTTACAATTTTTTTTAAAAAAGCTTACCTCATTCTGAGGGGTCGTCCCCCTTTGAGGTAACCCCCCCCCATATGAGAACCCCCTTAGATACAGCCACCTTGATGCACTCGAAAAATATTGTTGAATCTTACATAAAATCATAAATTAAAACTTCAAGAATATTAAAGAAAATTTCCGAGTTAATTTGCTAAAATTGTTAACCTCCAGAACTGAAAAAATTTCTTATCTCTGAGGTGAGGAATTTTCCCAAACACTATCTCTAACAATTCCTATTCCGTAACGAAATTTCATAAGGCTGCTATATACCTTCTAAAACGAGTACTATTAGCCCTATACTAAATCTATTATTTCACATTTATAGTTGAATTTAACGGTTGAGAAGCGAGTGAAATTAGGTGTGCCATCAGTTGGCACACTGCGCCGCAAACGTTTAAAAGCTACACTGCCTATTAAAACTAAGGACTGCTGCAGTACCAATACTATTATCACCACAGTATACCCCTGAACTTGGAGCCAGGACGGCTCCTTGTCGGTTGGGTAGGTATACATGAACCTTTATTGAAAGAAACGATAAAAAAAAATTACAAACTTATATAACTAAAAACACACGTAATTACATTGTTGGTTAACAGTTGCAGCCTCCCAACAGAACCTGAGGCTGTTGCTGCAATTGTTTACTAAATTATTATTTACAAAGGGAATACGGGAACGTATTATGAAGCTAAAATTATAATTAAAAATTGCTGCGGGGACCAATATTCGACTGGTCCCCACAGCGGCTACAAATCAGGGGAGCGTTTAATGTTTTCTCAATAAAATTTTCGGAGATGATGGCAGTGGCGAGCAAGCAAGCATGATGCCAGGGCAGGAACCCAGTGGCTTAGAAATTGTAAATGGCGCCCTGGACATAGGACTATTTTCTCGCCTTCACCAATATTATACTTCCTCTTGGCTTTCAAAAATGAAATAATCTCACTAATATTTTGTCTTAACCCTTAAAACTGGCGCCAAGAGATCTTACATCGCCTTGTTCCACCCCAGTCGCTACGCCACTGGAAGCGACACTTGAGCTGGCACTCCCTCTCCAAATTTCCGCACCACACCAGCGGGAGGACGTTTGGCCACTTCGTATGATTTAACGTGGATCACTTCAATGGAATCGGTTTTCGAGCCTGGAACCCTTCGTCCCCGAAGCCGAGACCTTACCACTAGGCCACTGCCGCCTCCCAGAGGACGGCACGGAGACAAAACTTTATTCCGTTTATGCCATTTTTTAAAGACAAATATGTTGAAGGGGGGGGGGGGGAAAATATCATGGCCCTGGTGCCATCTACCTTTGCTAAATCACAGATGATGACTGTGGGCGAAATAATCATACTATGCCCCGG
This sequence comes from Araneus ventricosus, assembly GCA_013235015.1. Lineage (NCBI taxonomy): Eukaryota > Metazoa > Arthropoda > Arachnida > Araneae > Araneidae > Araneus > Araneus ventricosus. Next base: position 120,423 of record BGPR01002639.1, read on the forward strand.
GCGCCACTTATTCTCGCTACGCCACTACCGTCATATTAAAGAGGGAAACAATCACACGAATACTTTGTCTTCTTTGCTCACTCTAATAATAGTGCCTATCGAAATATGTCATGCATTGTGTTAAAAAATTACATAAAAAGTTAAAGCAATTAATAATTAAGTTGATTACTAAAAAAATAAATGTGATAAATTGAGATACTTAAAAAAACTGTAAACAATTCCGTTGATAATTTAAAAGTCGCCAAAGATGCCACAAGATAAGAAACTTTGGTGGCGAAAATCTAAATTATTTAAAGGTACTGCTAAAGCCGAAAAATGATGTAGTTGCATTTTTGCAATCTAACAGTGTCTGAGTTTACATTCGCGTTTCAGCTGTCTCCAAACAGTGGTGTAGTCACAAATAAAGCAGTGCCGGAACGCTCCAGCCTGACTGACAAAAACCGGGCTGTTTTAAGGAAGTTTTTATAATTTTTTCACCGGCGTTTCGGTACTTTCCGGCTCCACTACACCCTTGCCCTCAAATAACCAAATATCTGTAGTACAGTGAAACCTCTCTGAGCGGCCACCCCTCCGTTCCGAGAAAAATTGGCCGCTCAGAGGGGGTGGCCGCTCTGAAGGGTTTCGTTACAATTGCAAGATAATTGCTATAATACATAATATAAACAAGTCTGACACATATGTCTTATTTAAAATGAAGTTTGAGACTTATCTAAAGAGAAAATAGTACTTTAATTAATAATTGTTTACATTTTTTGTGAAAAGGATACAATTTGTGACTGTTTTAAGTTTTTACCCTTCTCGGAAAATTCTCTGAAATACTCTCTTTCTAAAATACTCTCTTTCCCTATTACCCTTCTCCATTTTTTCAAATTCGTTTGTCAGTTTAAGAAGTAAATCTCTAGCCGATGCGTTCGTTAAATGGGATGGGCGAACCCACCCGGCGGCCGTTCAGAGGGGTTGGGTGGCCGTTGCTAGGGGTTATTTTAACATTAGGTCTATGGGCCGAAAAATCCGTGCCACGAAAAATTGGCCGCTATGTAGGGGTGGCCGTTCGAAGAGGTTTCACTGTACTAAGAAAGCCTGGAAAACACAGTTCTCAAAGACCAACATTGCGAATTATAACCGCATATCTGATTCACAATCAAGGCAGTTGAGGCATTACAGAAAATGAATTATAAAAAGCTGGTTACAGTCAGTGAAACCTTAATTGGGTAAATAGGATGCACATTCGGACGGTATATTAATTAGCCTTTGTTCCACGGAATGCTAGCTCATTAGCTTCACTGAGAAGTATTTGGACTACATATCAGAGAAGCGACAGCTATCGAGTTGAGAGATCTTTTCTTTGTGAGAAATATCAGAGCGGCCATTCTTTTGTAAGTGATAGCGTCACATTGTTCCGCGAGTTCACTGCCGCATTGTGAATGCGATTGAACTTAGTGGTAGTCGATGGGATAAGAAAGAAAAATGTACAGGTTGTTTTAACAACTTAACTGTATAATGCCCATCCGTTATGCGTGCATCGAATTATCGTATTTTTAAATTTATCAGCTAAAATTCGGAGATGTTATAATTCGTTACAAAAATTACTAGGAATCCATAAACATATGTGTTCTTTGGATACTTAATTCAAAAATATTTTCAAAACATGCGGTGTTACTTAATGAGATGTCAGTGAAAATGAAACACTTCAGACTTTTAAAAAGCACATTTTACAGCACTTGCGTGCATCGTAATAATTTATAAAACTTTGACAAACATAAAGAAATAAATATAAGAATTATGATAATGAATAGTTAAAAATTAAGAAAAACAAATATTTTTTAATAAAATCGAAACCTCATTATGAAAAACTTAACCTCAGTTAATTCGATAAAATTACGATAATAATTCTTAATCTGTAGAGCACATCCCTTTAGTGTGTCGATATTAATAACACATGGAAGAGAATTATACACAAAAATTATCTTCCATTTCCACCTAAACCTTACTTTCAATTATGTATCAAAAATTTTTAAGCATCGCAGAAAGAATCTTTTTTTATTTACTTTAATTCCATCCTTTCGAAATATTCCCACTCAAATTTTTCTACCGCTTTTCTTTGTAATTCCTGAACCCCTTTAAAATCATCATCAAAATTTTAATACGAGGAGATGTAAATATTAATAACTAAATAATAATTATTATTTTATATTAAGCAACTTTTAAAATTCCATTTCGATTAAATTTAAATATATAAGAGGGGGAAAAGTTATTCGTAATTAAGTAGAATTCCAAAAGTCTGTTGCCCATTGCATGGAGAAACGAGAAGACATGAAGAACAACTAATTCAAATAAACTTATTATCGAAACCAAAAGAAGAAAATATAAATCCCGCTTACATAAAAACAAAATCTTACCCTTGGAAATAGTAAATACTACACACAAGTTAAACAAAAAGCATTTTCATAAAAATAAATGTTTATTAAAGTCTACATAAAACATAAAAAGTATTTCGAAATTAAATAACAATGCTTTCCAATCCAAAATAATAATTAACAAGCAAACTGACAGCTTTTGAAGCATATGACCCGTAATTAAACCCTTGTTAATAGTATTATTCATCGTGAACTGTTTTATTGCTTTCTGATGTCAGTGTCACTCTTCACTGCCATAAAACCTGCAATAAATAACAAATTCTAAGAACAATAGCGATCCAAGAAGTTTAAATTCAGCACCACTATAATAAACGCGAAATAGAAGCTGACGTATATTTTTTTCTTAGAAAATTATTCCTTGGTTTACGTCGCCCTGTGTCGCACTTTATTCATATAATACCGTTTTTACATCCCAGCATGATAAAATGGAATAATAGTAAATTTTTTTTATAGCGAAAGCTGAATGTATCTCATTTGGAATCATTTCAGATGCTCTTCGCCCAAGGTCATTTTTTGTGTCATGTTGAAAGTAGCATTCCATTCAATAACTTTGTTACAATGCATCTTCAAAATCAGATTAAGAAAAATGATCGTAAACATTGATGAAAGAATTTTAATACTTTCAACCCACAAGAACTTTAAACTTTGAGATGCAATATTATTTAATTAAAATTATCTTGAATCTAATTAACATGCATTTTTACCATTTCATTAACATCTCAGAAGGTTGAACTAAAATTCGATTTTATTTTTGTTTTAATGAACTGTCAAACGAATTTGAAACAGTCAATGAGCTCTGAATATGATAATTCGAAACGTTGAATAGACGATAATTTATTTTTGTAATTATGACAGCTCTTGAGTGTAATGAATGCTACCCTGATCAAATATAATATTCACGAACACACACGAAATTTTATTCTTTAAAATTAAGAAAAAAGCAATATTTATTAATGTGAACAAATTTATACAGCAGCTTTTCATTGGTTAGAAATATTTTTCAGTTCAATTAGAAAATTATATCTTTTGTGGTATAATAAAAATTGATTAACAAATTTTCTGTTTGTAGAGTTCTGAATTTTTTTCTTTGCTATATAATACTAGCTATATATTCTTATGCCTTGGTAGTAATATTTGAAATAATACACCAACAAAAATCAAAATTATCGAAAATTATTATTATTAAAGATTTATTAAATTATCAAGCAGTGTACTCTTATGATTTCAAACACGTTAAAAAATTTTTGAACAAACTCTTTTATTTTTTTTCTGTGTCATTTTTGAACGGTGAGAGGTTTGAATTGTTACATGTAGCAAATTTCAAATCGCAAAGAAGCTTTTTGAAGCAAGGGGGAAAAAAAATGGAAATTTTGTTTAAAATTTTTGAAGACACAAATTTAATGAAAAAGAAAAAATAAAACGAAAGAAAGGGATATTTGTTATTATAGAAGCAAAATGTAAAAAAATTCTTTAATGAATAATTCCATTATTAAATTTATTTGTTGATAAGTGCTTAGACTGAAAGTAAAGCTTAAGTTTAATGTCGTTGAAATTTGTAAAAAAGGAAAAAAATCACGAAAGCGTAAAACCTTATAATGTGTAGAGCTTAAATCCAGAGAGGTTTTCAGTTCGTATCCAGACAGTGTCTTCAAGGATCTGGATATCCAAATATTTTTTATGTTTTTTTTTAATTTAGGGGCAGACTGAGCGGAGATATTCAAAATATTCGGAAGACTTTAAAAAAAATAATGTGGTTACTTCGATTGAATAACTAAAATTTAGATTTATGTTAATGACACAGAAATTTAATAAATAAAAATAATAAATCTTTGAATCGAATATAATCGAAAAATAATAAATCTTTGCTTGCGTCACTTTCTTTTATAAAATAATATTTTGAAAAAATTGCTAGGATTAGAATAAGTTTCTTAATCCTGAAATTGAATATCGTAATGGAATCGCCATCAAACAATTAAATAAATAATATTAACTAATAACAATTCAGTAAAAAACATTAATTTTCCGAAAAGAATTATAAAAAGCCAATCAATTAAAAACTTAATTCACATACATCACTTTTTGTACTCCAGTATTTGTATTTTCCCGAATTTATACGCTAGTTTCGACATTTGCCTTTAAATAACAGTACTAACAACAGAATGTTTAATAAATATGTAAAAAAAATGATATAAATTCTTTTGAAATTACATTACAAAATCGTCTTGAAATGCTAAATTAACAGATAAATTCCACAATATTATAGCATTTAAGTAAAAAAAAAAATAATGTCAAAAAATTAAATCGTCTGAATAGCATTCCAAAAAAAAATTTAGAATCGAGTCCACCCAATTCCTAATCTCTCTTGGCGAAACTCGATTGCGCCAAATAAGCGATAAAGCCAACCGTCTGATAAGAATTACATTTCCGCCACCAATCTCTTGATGTCGCTCTGGATGGAGTTCCTGTTCAATACAGTTTGCCATATATGGTCACATTGAACATATTTGCTCTCCTATTGGTCCGAAAGTATTCGCTTCTATGCATAAAGTTGGTTTTCAGCCAATCAGAGCAATTCTTGGGCCGATGGTGGAAAGGTGGACAACGGAGTCATACCATATATGGTAAAGAGTAGAAATCCAGCTTTGCTAAGGTACACGTGCCATAAAAGCCGGCTTCACTTCTATTAGACCACTGTCTTTCGAAGAGGTGTTCGTGTTCACTGTGTGGAATAGTTTCGTTTAGTGTAAGTTCTTTCTACAGCTGAAAAATTTCAAACTATTGGATTATTTGTATCGTAAAGTGTGGGTGAGCTTTGAAAACCACTTATTTATCGTATTTGTGTTTTAAATTCACTGAAATGCACAATTTTTAACTTGGTGACAGATGACACTTAGTCCCGTGATTTAAAGGGCGTGTACCGAAGAAATAGTGTTCGATCTTGAGCTGTCTTCAGCTTGAACACTATATTAAAATGCAATAAATATTGTAAATTTAATGTTTCAAGTTTTATTAAGTGGCAATAGCTGAAATTGCTAATATAGTGTTTTTATTCTGGTATAACTTTAAACTTGATAAATAAGTTTCTGTGGTATGTGATTCAATGTATTTTTAATGCTCGTCTTATAAATATTGAGATATATTTATAGTAACTGTTATTTTATGACTTACTCCGATCAGCTAATTAATCTTCTCTTGTATTTGTGACTGTTTAAATATCAACTAAGAATCTGTCGAAATGTTTAGATGTGTAATGTTTGCAGTTTATATTTGTGTTATTAATGTTTGCAAGTGAAAACTGATTAGTAATCTTTTTTTTAAAAAAAAAAATAACTCGTACACTAAATCTATCGAGAAAATTCCTGTTTGATGTTCCATTCTTGAAACGTGGCATTTGTATAAACCTGAAGTGTTTGATACGAAGTGGGTTCGATATTCTGTAAAGTTAATATGTAATCCTTCAGAGTTTTTCTGATAAATTCTTAAAATAGCACTCGTCGGAATAAGCATAGTTATTTGTAAGTCCTCAAGGTTAAATTTATTCGTTGATTTTGAAGTGAATCTACGGAAAATCTCGAGTGGGGGGGGGAGTAAATGCTTATTTTTAATGCATTTTTCTGGCTTGATTTTTTTTTTTTTTATTATTATTTAAGGAAAATAAGCAATTTAGCAAAAGCTCCAATTTTAAAATGCTTCTAAATTTCGTCTCTATTCCCAACTATTTTTGTCGCTCTGCTTCATAAGGTGACTAGGCGAATATTGCGATTTTCTTGGTGGAGCGGGAAGTGATGGTAGGGAGGGGAGGTAAACGCTCCTGCCGTCCTTTTCAACTCCTAAGCCATTATTTAATGGGAATTTTATTGTTTCGTAATTTTGTAGGTATTAATATAATCGTTTATAATGGAGGGTAAATCGAGTTTCGCTAATATCTTTCCGTTTGTCGATTTTAAAGACTGATTTCTCTAATTTTTCAGTGAAATGAATCGATTAAAAATTCTAATCTTGGTTTATTTATTTTACAGGTTCTTTCCAATTATAACCAATAATCATGTGTGACGACGATGTTGCCGCTCTTGTTGTCGACAATGGATCTGGTATGTGCAAAGCTGGCTTTGCCGGTGATGATGCACCCAGGGCTGTCTTCCCTTCCATTGTTGGTCGACCCCGTCATCAGGGTGTCATGGTTGGTATGGGGCAGAAAGACAGTTACGTAGGAGATGAAGCTCAAAGCAAGAGAGGTATCCTCACTCTGAAATACCCCATTGAACACGGTATCGTAACTAACTGGGATGACATGGAGAAGATCTGGCACCACACCTTCTACAATGAGCTCAGGGTTGCCCCTGAAGAACATCCAGTTCTACTTACTGAAGCTCCACTGAATCCTAAGGCAAACAGGGAAAAGATGACCCAAATCATGTTTGAGACATTCAACACTCCAGCTATGTATGTAGCTATTCAAGCTGTCCTGTCTCTGTATGCTTCTGGTAGAACCACGGGTATCGTCTTGGATTCAGGAGATGGTGTGTCCCACACTGTACCAATCTATGAAGGTTATGCTCTGCCTCATGCTATCCTTCGTCTTGATCTTGCTGGTCGGGATTTGACAGATTACCTTATGAAAATCCTCACTGAAAGAGGCTATTCTTTCACTACCACAGGTAATTATTTTCAGTTTGCCTTAATGATTACTTTCCTAGTTGTTGGAAGTATAGCATAATAAATTTATAGTCTAAGAAATTACAGAATTTTAAATGTAAAATTAATATTGCCAAGTAAATTGAGCATCAAAGGTGTATAAAATGTCAATTGAATATTTTGGATACTAAATTAAGTAGTAAAATTCGTTTTAAAGTGCAAATTGTACAGTTTTAAAATTTAAGTTGTGTAACGTGGGTTGTTTTTATTTTTGTCCGATAGTTGTCGCTAATTTGGCTCTTGTTTATATTTCAGCCGAAAGAGAAATTGTCCGTGACATCAAAGAAAAGCTGTGTTATGTAGCCTTGGACTTTGAACAAGAAATGGCTACTGCTGCTTCATCTTCTTCCCTAGAAAAATCTTACGAGCTTCCTGATGGTCAGGTAATAACAATCGGAAACGAGCGATTCCGTTGTCCTGAGGCTCTCTTCCAACCATCCTTCTTGGGTATGGAATCTTGCGGTATTCATGAAACCACTTACAATTCCATCATGAAATGCGATGTGGACATCCGTAAGGATCTGTACGCCAACACCGTCTTGTCCGGAGGTACCACCATGTATCCAGGCATTGCTGACCGTATGCAGAAGGAGATCACTGCCCTTGCACCTAGCACCATGAAGATCAAAATCATTGCCCCACCAGAAAGGAAGTACTCTGTCTGGATCGGAGGTTCCATCCTAGCTTCCCTGTCTACCTTCCAACAGATGTGGATCTCTAAGCAAGAATATGATGAATCTGGCCCAAGCATTGTCCATCGTAAATGCTTCTAAAAGACTCTTTAAAAAATTGAATAACAGCTGCACAGAACTGCTCATGTTCTTCCCCCTTCCCCAAAGAAATTTTAGTTGACTTTTCCTCTGGTAAAGACTGCTGCAACATAAGGTATTAAAAAAAAAAATTGTACAGTTGTGATACTGTTCCTGAAGCAAAATTGCCAAGACCGAATCGTCAAGTGGCCACTCTTCCTTAGTGCTGCACGTTGGACTCGTACAAAATTTACTTACTGCTGTACCAGTCTTTTGTCTAGATGTATTTATAAATTGTGTTGTATACTGAGTTTAAATACAGGCGTTTGTTTACTTTTATGTCTCGTTTCTTTCTTCTGATGCATATGCATTAAACATTTTTTTCATGTATTAGAATTTATCCCAAGTTCTTAATTTAGGAAATAAGAGATTTGCATAAATTGAATATATTAACTAAATGTGTATAAGGAATACAGATGGAATTAATATTTAGAATTAATATTAAATTAAATGATAAATTTGATATCTTTAAACTTGCCTACTTTGAATGAAATGTAATAATTTTTAGTTAAAGTTAATTTAAACAAGGCAAATTTGCATATCTGATGGTGATTAAATAAAAATAATGGGAAGTTAAGTTTTTTATTTCCAAAATTTTTCTCAAGTCTTTGATTTTTAGCTGAAAGAATGTCTGCCAGCAAGAAAAGGTAAGGATTTCTCGTTAAGAGTAACAGATTGGATGGAATATACAAGGTGCAATAATCGTATGTATGCTTTTTCTGTTCTATAAATTAAGCAAAAAAAAAAGTCGGATGGTTATTCAGTAAAAGGTTATAGTTAAAAACACCAATTTTCAGTAAAAGGTAATGATTGATTAATGGTTAACAAAAAAAAATGCAAATGTATTTGCATTTTATAAGAACTAGACTTCTCAAGGAAGTTCTTGAATAACGTGCTGAACGCCAATCTAATACCAAATTTTGATTAAATTGTAAATCTCTGAATTCAAGTTTGAGGGTACGTGGTGTCCTGCGTTTCGATGCCATTAAATTTAGAGTCGCAAGTTTCGTTATGTCGTTTATCGGTAATGGGTATATAAAGTTCTCTTTAAATTCATTAACCGCGTAATTTTCTTGCCACAAGTTATCGATCTGAGAAAGGATCGGTGGATTGTATCGGTTAATTTTGGAAGGTGAATAGAAACGGGTATTAATTTTATAGTGCCATCTTGTGTGTTGTCGAAATGCAATCTTCAAATTTCGTGTAGCATCGGTAGCCCTTTCGAATATTGTTAGTTATTATATTCCTAGCTTGTGAAGGTGGGGCCAGCAGAAAGCGCAAGAAAAAAAAGTGATTTAACGTACATAAAACGGAACCAGATGAATCTACACGGTACGGTAGCGTATTTTTGTCACTGGATCTTGTTGCTTGCGAAATTTATAAATTAAAGCGGCGGAGGAGTCGTTTACGCCAAATTCTCCCCGATTTTTCTTCGGTAATGAAACAACCTTGATGTAATCCGTAAAATATTTAAACTAGCTTGCTTATCTTGAAGTTTATTTTATGCGAAGTGTTTTAAATGCTTCTGGCCTATTGAACTCAATTTTATGAGTTAGTCAGATATCGGAGTTCATTTTGTTGACGCAATTCTATTCTGGGACTTGCAAGAGAATAAATAATATTGATAAACTAAAATTGTATTGCTTGTGTGGACACGTATAATGTTCACTTTTATTGGTAATACACATATAAATGTAACTATTTTCTAAGAAACGAAGTTTTCGTGGCAATTTGCAAGAACAACTTTCACCTATCATCCATTTTTCGAAGAAAGTCATTTGGGGGCAAGTCTTCAGCTGAGGTAATTTTCTGTTATTTTAAGCAAATTATTATGAGCAAAGAAGTGTGTAGTTATTTTGAGTTATAATAGTTCTTTTACATTCTAAAAAATACAAGGGAATACATGTTTAATTGAGTTAACTAGAATGTACTGCAAGATGGAATTGAAAGAGAGAATTTGGAATAAATGGTGAAGTTAGTGTAATATATGCCATTTCCCTTAACTAGATGTCAAAATTGACCTTTTAAAACATAAAATTTAGCATTTAAAAATACACAAAAAAATATGTAGATCATTTCAAGTTTCTCACTGAAACAACTATATGTTGATTATATACTTGCATTAAAGATTTAAAATACTGAAATGTTAATGAATTTTGCTAAATAATAAACACATTTTTAGAAAATAGTTTACTTATTAAGTACTCGGACTGATTAAATGGCATAATACAAGAGTATAGATGAAATTCATGAAGAGTGTAAAGTGAATTTCATGGAACGAAGAGTTCCATGACAATACTTTCATGCAAATTAGTTTTATTATACATAATTTTAGTTACTAGCATTTAAAACTAAATTCTGTTACATATATCAATTTTAAATGTACTGCAGTCACAGTAAATGATGCCCTGTAGTTGTCAACTTTAGTTGGCCTCAACTATAATAGTTCCTAGTGCATGTTTCGTAACATTTTGAGATGCATCAACCAAGAGGATTCCTTTTATTTTTAATGTATGATTTGTGTTATTAAATGTAATAAGTTTAAAAATAGAATACTAACACACTCATCAGCTGAGAAATGTCATGTGGGTTTGTTTGTGGTTTATTGGTGCAGAAGCCATTCTTTGACCATACTGTAACAGACATAGAAAAATTTTCGCCTAAAATAAGATTTAGATAAAAGTTTAAATATTTGAAAAAAAATTCATGAAAATGATCAAGTAATGACAAGTGAAGGGATATACAAAAAAAAAAAAAACAAGCACTAACAAATAAACCAACTTTATTACATAATTGATTACCAATATAGGGTAAATAGATAGCAGTTTACACCAGTGGTGTAGCATAGGAGTAGAATCAAGCCATTTACACTTACTAAGAAACTGAAAGCGAAAAAATTATAGTATGCCATCGGATGCAACTCCCAACACAACCTCGTATTGCAAGTTAAACAATATTTTAGACTTGCATGTGTACTCTTCATTCCCATTTTCAGAATGCCGTTTCAATTTGGTCCCATCTATCATTTGGTTTAACAGAATCATGCAAATGTATTTGAATTTAGACAGATTACACTATTTGATTACTATTTTACCTATGCCCATCAATATCAGAGTGGCTTCAGATTTTAACCCTTTCAAGTTCATTACATGTTGAGTTTTGAAAATACTAAATTTATTTCAAAAATGAGTACTAGACATGTAGCTGATCAGAACTATGTAAAGGAAAAAATTTTAGTATTTTTTATTTATAAGAAATCTCGTTTCACAGTGAAGCCAATGAACAGTAACGGGCTATTTTCCCTCCAAATAAGTTATCACTGAAATGCAATTTAAATTATATATTTAATTTATAAGTATATGCGAATATTCAAACTTCGTAAAATTCAATGTTACTTTTGAAGATTCAATTTTAAAAAATATCAATTTGTGCAAGAACCTTCATCATTTTGTTTCTCTGAGATCAAAAGCAATTTAGCTCTTGCAATGCGATATCTTTGTGAATACTAATAGTACTGAATTGGAATTTTTTATATAAGTTGGCCTATATATTTGGATCTTAAGTCATGAAAGAAAAATTATGCTACGTTTCATCCATGCGCAGTAAAAAATATGATCAATGTGTGGTTTGATTGCACAACCAATCAATGCAAAAGGGTGAAGTCAAGATTTTTTAAATTGCGGACTACAGAGGTCTTGTGTTCAATGTATTTTTTAAAGCTAATTTGCTGTTATGAATGCTACAATCACTTTTTCCCAGTGGCGGCAGACGAGGTTGCCCCCCCAATTTTTGTGGAAAAATTAAATTTATTTCATTTTGGCTGTCTAAAGCATGGAAACAAATAGTGTGCAGGAAAGCTAGCTTAATTTGTTACCAAGTTTCTTCGTCTGCCCCTATACTCCACTCCGGGATACTTTTAGGTATCCATAATTTTTTTTTTTGCCCCTCCCTCGCCATTACTGCTTTTTATTCATCATTAAATGAATTATTTCTCCCTTACAAACTCATGAGTTCACTTGCAGGAAATGTTCTTGAAACTTTTTGATACCATTTTATGCAATTTTTTTTTCTTTTGCTCAAGTTCACCTTAAAAATAAGCAAATAAATTGTATGGGAAAAATGTAAAATCTGCACAGATGATGCACGTTTTAAATATTAAAAGTGAAATCAAACATCAACTTTCTTGTTACAATTGATAATACAGCATATATATATATATTTAAATCAGCATTTCATAACTTTCTTTTAAATTATGTAATTAAAAAATAAATTGAGCAATCGTATTTGTTTTACTTACAGGGAGAGAGAGAAAAAAAACTGGTTGTTTATATGCTTCATTCCTACCTTCAATTCTTTGAAGAACATTAATTTCAATTAAAAATTTTGTTCTTAGAATATGTATGAAGCAATAGGTTTCAAAGCTTGTCTAATTGTGAATCAACGCAATCTATTAATGAATGCTCAAGTAAATTAGTTTTAACAGTACAATGCAGAAATTTTAATTTGTGGTAAATGTAAACGTATTAACCTTTAGATTACAGGTGGGAAAAAATTATTAAGATACTTTTTAAAATAGATTTTGGAGAAACAAGATAGTTTAGGAATGACTTGAAAAAGATACTAAGATGCAATTCCTGTCCAAGTATTCCTGTCTTTTCTTATAAGCAATCAATCTGCCCATCATACATTTGGCGATACACGAGTGAAATTATATACAAGGTGATTAAAATACCCCACATATTAGGTCCACAGAGACAGAAGATCCTTACGAGTTGCTGGTTGAACAGTCGTACCAGCCTCATATGAAAAAACTCCCAATACAGCATTTTTACAGACCATCAGATTTAAAAATAACACAAGCAAAATTAGTTCCTAAGAATGTATTTATGTAATAATCCATTCTGATTATGTAATATTTGTTCAAAAGTTCACACCAGACTGCTCGAATTTGTCAGGAAATATCCAATTCCTTAAAAAATCTGGTTAAAAATTATTGTTGTAAGGTGATTTTAAACTAGACTAAGCAATCAACGAAGATATCTGCAGAATAATGCAAGAAATATACATTCAATAGTATCTAACCATGAACAATATTTTACCCAAAGAGCTCCACATATTTTGTGATAAGAGTCAAAAAACAAGAATTTAATGAACAGTTGTATGACAGCTTGATTAGTCGGTCAAATTTTTTTTTAAAAAACCCGTATTCTTTGATTTCTTCTAAAAATATTTTTAAAACGAGAACTATTAAAAGAATTCTAAATCTGAGAATTTTAATAACATATTTATAATCTTTTTTCAACTCCACAATTTTGCATTTCAGATTCTCATGTTTGCTTATAAGCGATTCCCCTTGTCCTTCCCAATATTTAATGATAACTTATATTAAAATAATCTTACAAAAATTTATCATTAATATATTCGATTCTATGTACAATAAAGAAAAGTTTAATTCACATGTAGTTATATATATATAAATTGTTTTCAATTAAACATAATTTATATAACAAAGATAAAAATATTGAAATGCCTAATTTACAATCCTTAAGTGTTCAAATCAAACAATTTGCCCGAACTGAAAAAATATATTTGTAGTCAGAAACAATGTTGTTGGCGTTCATTACAGCATTTGCAGACATTTGACCTCAAAATGTCGAGGTATATAACTAGGAACCGATTTAAACATTAGTCAAGTTTTATAACCCTATACATTAAAAGTTATTTAATTCAGAAAAGGCTAGACAGACCAAAATTATATCATTTCATTTATTTGTGAAATAAATATTTCCAAGCTTTTTAAAGCAAGCAAATCAAATATGACTTTTTCAATGCTACCAAAATTTTTAACTAATGAATTTGGGATGGAGAAACCAACGAAAACATGCGTGCTTCCAAAACTTTTCAATATCAAAAATTAACGAGGCTATTCATATCATTAATATTTAAAAAATAACTATTCTTATCTAAGTTTCATTCAGTTTTTTTAGTAATTAATGATACTCCCTTTACATATATGTATAATAAGGAAATCGGGTTTTTTTTTTCACCCCAAATTTAACTTTTAAAAAGACTATCATTGTTTCCATTAAGGTATTAAGAAATTCACATCTTTAACCTCCAATCAAATTTCAGCTCATAATTTGTTAATACTACTTATACTGCAAGACCCACTACTTACTGTAGAGTGTAAAAATTACTTTTAAATCACTGAACAAGAAATAGAAATATGTATAGTTAATGAAATTTATTTACTAGACACATGTAAACAAAGTATTTGGTAAGTATACAATTGCAGACCAGAAGGTTTCAGTTACAGAAAGTAATGAACAAATTCGAATACACAGGACTAAGTCCTAAAAAGAAGCTACCACTTAAAATACGAAAACATATGTCTGAATGTGTGGAATGATTAAATATACATATGTCTTGTACAGAGAGACTGTTTTCAAAGGCAATATTATGAGGCGAAGACATCTGTTATATCAATATAACAAACACACACAAAAAAATTTAGCTGGTTGAATAAGCTGAGGCCATTTATTGTAGGAAGAACAAGAAAGAAATTAATATAATTTTGGCAAGATTTGATCAGAGCTGATTTACAAGCATACTGGTGAGCGGCCAATTTATAACAAATAATTACCATTAATATATGAATAATGCATAGCAGATTAATATGACAAAAACTTAAAAACTATTTCCAAAGCTTCAAGGTAAAAAGAATCTTGACATTAAGACTATCAACATCACTTGGTGCTTCTGAAAATATCCTTCATTTTGTTACACAAAAACATCAAAACAGTTCAACAGAAATGGTTATTTACTATTTTTATTTGAAATAAAACAGAACAAATGTACATGTAACTGTCAATTAACAAAATATCTAGTTTACACATTATTAGCTTGGGTTCGAAGAGGAAGAAAATTAAAAAAAAAAATGAAGATTCATACAGAATCGAGTAGCAGAAAAAAGGATTCCCTTAACTCAATATGAAATGTGGTGTGACAAAAACATTTTGCTGGAAAGTGCATAGCTTTTATACATGCTTGGCACGAGCAATGCAGGCAACAGCATGCAGTTTCAAATGGAATGAAACTTGCTTGTTAGAGTATGCAACAATTAAAACTTTTTCAAAGTCACAGTTGCTTTATACATTTTATCAAAAAATGTGACTTATGAAAGGAAAATTAAATGTGAATATTACAGTCTGTAAACTGAAGCTCTTCCACAATGTGATGTTACTCTAAATCGGGAAGTTCTGAAAGAGATGAACGAAAAGAAATTAGTTTAAAATAACAAAAATATATTTGCTTACAACAATTATAAATAAATAACTATTAAAAGAACATATGTTTCTGGTTTCATTTAAACAAAATTAATAATATTATACAGTCTTAAATGTAAGCAAAGATGCATCACAAGCTTACATCACAATTATCTGGTGAGAGTACATATCTGCATCAAGAATTCAAATTTTTACAGAATAAGCACTAATCAGACTGGTCATATCTAGATCCAGTAACAGTTTATCAACTTGGACTACAGATCTACAATATCCTCACCATTACAACTATTTAAAAAAGTTACCCTTTTCATTAAATTTCGTGATTTTTTCTCTCCTATACTAGGAGTTAAATGTGGTGTAAATACAGATCAAAATTATAAAGTAATTATATCATGTAACAATAATTTAAATGGTGTGTACAACATTCCACAGAATGTCTGTCATACCTAAACTGCACCCACAAAACGACTAGCATAGTCTCGAAGAGTATTTTCAACATTCTCTTCACTAAAATTGCCTGCCTTTTCTTCTTATGAGCCATTCTGCCATTAGCCAGAATGAGCCATTCTGCCATTAGCCAGAAGGAAATATCATGTAATATAAGTAATTTAGTCTTTCTCTTGTAATGAATCAACCATGCAGATAAATTTTTGTTCGCAAAAGAAAATAAATGAATCTTGAGTACCTTTTTTCTAGATGCGCTTTGAAATTTAATAGGAATGCGATAACTCAGGGAAATTCAAACTTTTACTATGAAATAATTATATTCCAATTAACAATTTCAAGTTAACCCAGGAGCCATAAATATATTTTAACAACTAAGGAAAAGTTATAATTACAACATATAACAATCGCATACGAGCTAAACATTTTAAAAAACTCGATATTCAAGCAGAGTGAACAATGTGCATCCATTTTCTGATAGTTTCTCTAAGCTTGGTTTGTACCTAGTAGTTTTCAATTTAAGGCATGATTCCAAGTAAATGTAACATCAGTAATCTTCTTTCTAAATATGCATTTCATGGAATTCAAGGGTCAAAAATAATCGACATAAAACTGTTTCAGTGCAAGATGCTTTTTACTTAAACGTGTCCAAGAGGCACATATGAGAACTGGCCTGTGTTCCCAAAATTTGAGACGGGAAAACAAATGAAATCATTATTATACCAATAGCATTTGAAATTTCATAAATAAAACCACGATTGTTTTATCCATTTTAATCTTTACTTCAGAGTAATAAGAACATATCCAAACAACAGTATATTTCTTGCAAGCCAGTTTGCCAACTTTCGCACTAGCGTCCTAATGATACATGCAATATATTTTTTATTTAAATATTTATACAATGAACAGATATGCTGATTTAAGTAATCTAAAAAGCATGAAATTCAAGCATCTGCCATTCATATAATAATTTTGGACTACTGAAAGGTAATTTTTTGGATTATCACAAGATAATTCAAATTTACCGACAACCTGATAAAAGCTCAAGGTAAAAAACAGCAACATTCTAAAGTAATATGCTTAAATGGGAGTTGCTGCACGTCCTATATATATTTTGTATAGTGTTAATTTGTATAATGAATTCAAGCTTGTCACATTTATGACACAGTTAGTAACTTGCAATTTTTATCAAAATCTTTCAATTTTAACATTACGAAGTATTAAATCAGATTCAGGTGAAACTTCTCTAAAATACGCAGAACATATCTTAAGTCTTAAAATAATACTACAACAAGTTCTCAGGAGTTTAATTTTTTCTCTCCATAAATAACATTTTTTTCATTAAAAATAAAACTGGTGCCTAATCAGATGCATATTAACAACACTGGATAGCTGAATTTTACAAATATGTGTCTAACAGGTTCTGAAGCAGGGATTTGAGTATGAAATTACTTCCATAATTGGAAATGCTTATATGTGCTAGAAATTATTTATATTTCATAAGCCCACAATAAGATTCAAAATAGCAAATATTAAATTTAGGAGTTTTTTAAAAATAATCACGAGAAAAATATCTACTGAGAAGATGGTAACAGAGAAATAATAAAAGAAATGGATGGGTGGAATTAATTCTACACATTAATAACTTAATTTCAAGATTTCCACATAAGTTAGAATTTGCTTATTCAACCATGTTAGTCTAAAAGTTCAACATACACTACATCTTTCGGAAGATTATGGAACCCCTGGATATTAGATAAAATGCATACACTTTGATAATAGTACATGGTTTTTGAAAGACAACAAATACATTTAAAAACACATTTTATAAACAGTAAGCATCAGAGATTAAGCTAAGATTATAGCAGCGATAAGTTTCCAATAAGCACACACTACCAAAGAAATGTTAAATATCTGGATTAAAATTTTAAAACAGACAAGAAATTAACACATTCTTGTTAAATCTCACAAAACTTAACTTTTTATATTGGACAACAAAATAACAGTAACTGCCTACGTTTATATGAACATTTTTAACACTTCATTTCAATTAGCAATTATTGGCAAGATTTTGCGCAAATTTGTAGCAAGATTATTCAAACAGAAATTTAAACACTTTTCAATTTAATTTTTTCATCCATGGGAAAGATGAGGAAGCACAAATGAAGCTAGAATTATTATGCAACAGCCAAAAAGATTTAATGAATTTATTTAATTCATTTTCAAACAAAATTAATCTCAGTGATTTTGCAAATTAAACAATGTATTTATTTCTAGTTACATTTTCTTTGCATTTTTGAACGAAAAATGTTAAAAATAGTTTCCAGTGTGAAGTGTATATGATATATATTATTATTATCTTATTTTGTGTCATGCTAATTTTTGAATAGTTACAATATAAAAATAGTTCAATTGATCCTGAAACAAAATTTAGATTTTGCACTTAAATTAGTCTTTTGTCTGCAGCAAAAATTTATAAAGACATTTTATGCAAGGAAAATCTTTCATTTCCCTTGAAGCAGCCTTCCTTGACCAGTTGCAAGAAATTCTGCGAATTACAACTTTTAGCAAATACCTACTTTTTTAAAAATGTGCCTTAGCTTTTTTTTTTTTAACTAAATATTTTGAAAGATTTCACATAAAAAAAAAATCAAATTTAAGTTTTTGTTTCAGGATAAATTCCTAGTGAACTTGATTGAAAATTATGTTTATATCAATTTGAGCATAGACCTAAATATGATCAATTATAAAATTTTTCACCTATTTAGACATTTCAATTGATTTAATGGATAATGAATTCATTTTCAATGAGATACTAGAAATGACAATTGCTTGTTACAAGCAAGAGATCACCAAGAATGTTTGGGATTAAAACCTTACTTAAATTTTTTTGTAGTATTTTTGCATATAATCCAGCATATCTCAACAAAATTTAGCACAGTATAATATTGAATAACAGAAAATATTTTTTCCATAAATACGTTGGAAAACTAAGCTGAATGAGATAAAAGTTTACTAATGTTTGACCGCATACTACTTTCTATCATTAAAAAGAACTCTAGAAATGTTAAAAAGAAAAGAAGTACAAAGTTAGTTCAAGTCTTGTCAGCTAAGAAGGCAGAAGATTGTCTCAGAGGGAAAGACCACCATCCAAATTAATAGGATGAGAAAAGCAAACCCCAGGCAAAATAGAGAAAAATAAACATAAATATTTACTTGATATTTCTAATTTAAAAATGTCATACCTTCATCATCACTGTCTGCAGCCTCGTCATCCTACATACAGAAAAAAGATTTCAAGAATCAGAAGTGCATATTTTATTTAAACCTTAAAAATCAATTGCAAGTGAATTCTGCACATAAATGCTTTTTTATTAAGGTGATGGGTAAGCAAGATGTTAACGACACATTTAATGCATAACATCCAATATATATATTCTCGTTACAGTGATAGTCGGTCAAACCTTCTTGCGTGACAAAATACTGACAGATTTGAATTGCTAATAACTACCGAGACTAATAATGTGAAAAGAATGGCCGACCCCACAACGGATAGATCATATATGTAAGAGTTTACCGCATAGTATTTGTTTTGCTTGTGACGTCATCGTACCAGTGTAGGCGCATGCACGTGATTGTTATGAATTAGCTTTATGTAAGGTCATAAATAAGTGTAGCAGGTCAACACGTTTAGCTAGGAGGTTGATTCTGGTGTCATCTTACAGAGTTTGAGAAGTATTACTAGGACCCAAAGCGAGGCAATAAAAATATCAGAATATAAGTAAATATCGGCATTAAATTGAAAATCTCAAACTCTGCATGTTTTTTTTATTATAACATGCAGAGTTTTCTCTTGAATCGTACGAAACTTGCAGAATACTTGACAATATGTAAAAGAAACATTGAGTTAGATGGTGCCATCAAATGCTACGCTAACAAAGCATAAGAAAGGCGCAGTTCGTGTGAGCACCGTAGATTTTTCGTGAAAACGTTGGGATAAAATCATAAAACAAGTACTTCATATTAATATGTAATTTAATTATCAATCTCTTTAATACAAGATTTACACAGAGTAGTATAATGGTTACAGAATAGATAAATCACAAGAACGGTGCCTTTCTTATGTTTTTCCTAGAAGGAACCTCATAAAAAGTTGAATAAATAACACAAAGCCCATCAGTTATAAATATCCCTTAGGTGGGTAAAATAACACCACATTTCCTTTCAATTTTATACATCTTAACATTAATTAGAATAATTTGTAACATTTAGACAGAATAATTTAAATATGATGAAAAAACTTAATGCAATACCAGTAACCACCTTTCTTGCTTTGATTTGAAATTATGTACCAATGATTTGAAACCAACATTTACATCTATTATTGCATTAATCATAAATTAGTCTTAAGTATTATTTCCTGAATTTAATCGGCCAGACCGAATATTCGTTACATCCCTTATTTTGACAAGATTTTGAAATTTTATAACTCGCAATTGTTGTGCATTTTAAACGAAACAGTCGAATATCACTTTACATATACAAACAGCCGAATATCACTTTACATAAAAAAATTCTGATGAAACAGAATGCAGTAGTAAAATAATTTATACAAATGAGAAAGCAATGAAGGAAGTCTAAAACATGCACAGGAAAATCATTATTATCAGACAGTTGAGCATCAACTAAATTTACTACACCAAAATGCAAAGGACGAATAAATAATGCCAAGTAATCTTGAAAGACTTTTCAATGAATAACGGCAACACGGAACGGTAAATGGAAAAAAGTAAATAAAGGATTTATAATAATAAATCTTAATAGGAGAGGCACAGTATTCGTTTTAAACATCCTATAAAATTATGAATTTTAACTAGTGACGTAATGAATAGAGATTTAGATGAACAACAGAATATTCATCCAAATTTTAGGCTGTTTTTTTAAAAATACCCACTTGAAATAAAAAAAAAAATAAAGATTAACATATATTGAATTCTATCATTTATGTTTTTGAAAAAAAAATTTAACACCTTGATGTATTTTTTTTTAATACTGTAACTACCAGAATTCCAACATCAAGAGATAAAAACTCTTTGGGGATTGCTTCACAGAAATAAAAAAGCCATTATTCCAGAAGAAAATTAAGTGGATAATTTGCATTTATTAGAAGTAATATTTTGATAAAGAATGTACAATAGCTAGGATAGAGTGCCCACATAATTGGAGGGCGGGAATGCGGACAAATTTCCAAGACCTGCAAATTTAGGAAGAAATTATTTCAGCTCCTGCAAGCACAGTATATAGTGGGTGTTTTATTTTTCTGAAACTGATTACATATATGAAACCAAACGGAATAGACTAGTTGCTGAAAAATTGTTCTTTTATCATAACTTCAGGTTTTACAATATAAATGATAATAACATTATCAAATACAATTATATACTTATGCAACTTAAAAGTGAGTAATTGTTACATATTTTTTGTAATAAATATATACTGGAACGTAACTCTCCAGTTTTCTTTGTTAAATATATTTAAAAACACATTAAAAAGAATTATTATCCTGAATTTATTCGGCCAGATCAAATATTTGCTGCATCCCCAGTTTCAACAAGATTTTGAAATTTTGTGTATTTAAAACAAAGTGGCTGAATATCACTTTACATACACAAAAGGGAGGGGTGGGGTTATGATCCTCCCAAAAAACAAAGTAAGTAAAGATATGTTCTACCTTTCCAATGCTATTTTTTTTGAATAAAAAAATACAGGCAAGTAATAAATTCAAACAATTTATAAAATTTTAACTTACGTAATTAAGGTCGCCACCTTCATTTGCTCCACCCATTTTGCGCATCATCTATAAAATACAAAAAAAAGATTAACACTAAGATTAAATAACAAAACTACCAACTAACAAATTGATGGTTCAAAAATTTCATTGATACTGTACAACCATGGTTAACCACACTAAAGAGGGGGAGGGAAGAGAGCCGTTTCGGATAATGATTTTTTCAGTTAAGCCATGAACATATATTACTATTTTGTATTTAATTACAGTATAAAATTCTGAAATGTTTAGAGTGTAAAACGAATTTGAAACTCTCTTCGTATGTTACACTTATTTTCTTTAAGTTAAACCTCGGTCAGGTGCAATATTCGCACCGGCAAGTTAGGGTGCATGTACCCGACAGGCACAAGTAAACAATATTGCAATTAATGTTGTTAACATCCATTAATTTTAATATTCTAAAATTAATCGCCAGCCTTCTTAGTGAGGCCTAAAAGAAAAGAAGTGTGGACATCGTTGCAAAAAAATCCTGCTTTTGTAATTATTTCTGTGCAGTACAGCATGTGTTTTTTGTATTTGCAACTTCAGAAGTATTTCCGATATCTTGGGTTTCAGTTAACCAGGGTTTTACTATTATTGTTACTTTGTTTACTGTTTATAAATCTCACATTAGAATACTCATATTAAATCTATAAAATACAAAAATGAGGATCAATCATGAAATATATATCAGGGGTGATTACGACCCTATTTCAAAAATCCAGAAAACTCTGTCACAAGTAAAAATCTTACCTAATTTTAAATAATCCAGGAAAATAATGTGATATACATACATAAATGCAAACACTTACTTCTAAGCAATTTTATTAGTGAAGCAAAAAATATATATATCATAAAAAAAAAGAAATTAATTGTATGTTTCACAACCTATTTTTAAAAATTTAGTTGACCATCTTTTTTTTTTTTTTTGAAGAGATGAGTATTTAAATTCTGGAAATTGCTTTGTTTATATATTTCTTAGTTAATAATTGAAATAGCAAGACATTTTGATGTAGACAATGTCTTCTTATTTAACTCCTTAAACATTAAATTTGAGTCTTAGGTAATCATATTAACAAGTATTAGAGATGACACACTGCTAACAGAAGGAGAAAGGCCCAAGGAGCGTAAAGAATTATGGTCTCCAGTTAGACAATAAATTATTCTTAAAATCTTGATCAAATCGTCTTCAGACAAATTTTCCCACACCAAAACTTCACATGTATTTTTATTTAATGAGAATAAATAACATTTCATAGTCTGCACAGCATCTGGTTCCTCTGTATTCAAGGTTGTCCAACATTCTATCATAATTAATCTTAAAATGACATATTTGCTCTAAATTAAATTTTAGAAAGAAAACAAGTCCACATTTTTCTAAATACAGAAATTCCAGATCACAATCACCCATTATAAGTTACCATGCAAGTGTGTAACTGAATTATTTCGTAGAATACCTAGTTAATACTCTCATTATTATTACATAACACTCTATGTGTGGATTGAAAATGATGTGCTATTTCTGGCCAGTGGTTCTTATTTACTACCTTTTGAATTCGGAACTTTCAAAATCACCTTGTATAATATAATATACGGTGAACCTCCCTATAGTGGCCACCCTCGGTTCCTAAGAAAATTAGCCACTATAAAGGGGTTTCATGTTTGGAAGCTTAAAATAGCTATTTAAACAAATCCTCGTTCATTATTTCAGATAAAGCAAATTTTAAGAATAATCTACAATAAAAAGTATATCGAAAATTATTAGTTTCTTTTGAAAAAAAGATAAAATCTGCTTTTGTTTGGAACTTTCAGCTTTTTCAATGGCAACTTTTTAAAATTTGTTTGTTTTAATTGGAAAAGTGAATCCAAAAGTAGTAATTGTTGAAAAGTAGTAATTGTTGTTTTTTTTCCCTAAATCTACCGCGCTGCAAGTTTCCTTTGCTGACGGTCGAAAACCCATACCAGTAGCTTTGTCCAAATCAGTGCATGTTATGTTACACTTTGTAGATTGTTATTATATGAAATGATAAGCTAAACCAGAAGAATGCAAGTGAGATTTTACCCATTTTACTGACTTGAGTAGTTATTTCATAAAATAACTAGATATTCCATGAAATAACAGATTTCATACTCTAACAATATATAGAAACAGCAGGTTCAAAGAAAAAATGTAATTAGAATCTATGACACAGGCATATATAGAATAAGGAAAATGAAGTATTATATACTGAAAAGAGAAAAGGCAATCATTACCTCTTCAAAATCTGTACTATCAACTTCATCTTCTGAATCATCTTCATCCTTCCATTTGTTAAAATCAACTTTTAACCAGTGGAACTAAAATAAATATAAACAAGTATAAAAACCAAGTTACTATATGGTAACAGTAAAATGACTACAAAATAACTTAATGTTTACTGTAAAATCCACTACTTGAAAACTTTAAAAATCCTGTTTTGAATTATAAAGACTTTTTTAAAATTCTTAACTGCTCTGGAAGTATATACATATATGTCCTTACAAAATATCTTCCCCTGTAATTTAATGCTAGCCATACAACTATGATCACTGCTTTGGAATGCAATAAATTGACCTTGACAAGGGTTTGCCCAATAGTCTGAGAACCAAAGAGAGGGATGTCACTGTAAAGGTGACAAAATCAGAAGTTGTAGGATGAGCAGCCGGGGAAGGTGTGAGGGGACATGTAAAATTTCTCTGACAGTTAATGGGTTAAATAAATCAGAATAGTTCTTTCCCCAACTACAGCAATGTTAGAAGAGAATTGATCTGGATAGGTCTGAAAATTCTGATTTTTGAACCTTAAAATTGATAATTTAAAGGGATATGTGTAATTCTCTTTTCTTATTCACACACAATCGATAGAATAAAAAAAATTATAAAATTTACTGTGGGTTTTCCTCAAAACAAAGTGCAGGGTGCATACTTAAATTTGTAGATTTAAGTAATAAAATATACAGGAGAGAAATTTAGTACCTATCCTACTGTCATGACTAGAATATATTCTCATTAACTTGTTACAGGAAAACATTTCTACACGCAGAAAAATAAACCAAAAATACTTATGCAACAAGATTTTGAGATACAAAATTAGAATGCTAAGTCATTAATTTCAATTACTTTTATACATAAAATAGTTCTTGCTCGGAAACTCACAACATCTTCTTAAAAATAATGAGTTTTTAAGCACCATGATAAAAAAATAAGCACTTTATACAAGCTTGGAATAAAAAGTAAGCACTTTTAAGGGCCTTCTAAAACGAAAATAAAAAGTAAGCAGTTTTTAAGCACTTTTCATGACCGTACGCACCCTGAAGTGAAAATTATTGCATAAATGATCTTCATAGGTATTCATCAAAAACACACATTACATCAAAATATTAATAAGATATTTAAACAAACCGGATCCTTAAGTATCTATCTGCATCATTTTAAGTTACTGCACATTTTGTATTATCAAAATCATAAGAGAAAAATCACAAACCTTTTTGTCTTCCTTAAGAAGCCTTTTCCAGTATTCTTCTTCAGCCTTAATTAAAACAAATTCGGTCGCTCTGTCTCGTACTGAAAATTTAGAATCCTGAAACATCAAAGAATATGTGTGGATGAAATATACTGTAAAACAGCAATTTCTTTCATTTCACTCTTTAGCATTATCGATTTCCTTGTTCTAGTTTACAAAAAGATTTATCACAAACAAAAGATTTATTACAAACTTAAGTAATAAACACCCACATGGAAATCAACTCCTTAAACATTCCAAAAAAGTTAAATTAGTATTTTGTTTTAATGATAAATGCTATGAACAAAACAGAAACATAATAGTAAAATTATTTACAAATATACTTTTTTTTTCCTGTTAGTAAAAATTACGAGACTTTTGTCGATTTGAAAACACCAGCTTCCCATTTTCACAACCAGTCACAAAGTTAACTTCCTCAAAACAATATAAAGTCACTATATTAGTCACAAAACATACAATATTTGTTACTACTTTCTTGACCAAACTGCACAGTCATCCAGCTTGGTTCAGTAAAGAGTAATTTATTTTGCAGGAAAGTTAAAAATGCCTTTTAACAATAAATAAAAGGCAATACAAACTTAACTGCGCAGAAACACTAAATTTTTTCATTAACGAACAAGAATGTAAAATTAAAGCATGTTGACAGTTTATGCAATTTATGACACTTTATATGAATTTAGAAATATTCTACTATTTATATTTAATCTCCTCTTGAACAGCATAAATAATTAAACATACAAATAATTGAAACAACCTTTTAATGCCTTTGAAAAGGATTGGATTGGATGCAAGGAACACAATCCTGCTTTAGATTTTGTTAATAAATAAAATAAAAATATTGAGTGGATCAGATTTGCTGTACACAGTCAACTTTTCATCAAATACTATTACATATAAATTGAAAAAATCCAACTTGTGTGTTGGATACATTTTACACAGCTGATAAATAGATGTTGTTACTGGCTTGACCAGACAGTTAAAAAATGTCCGATTGATAAAGTAACATTTTAATTTAGCTGCTTTAGTTCAGTCATTCCACAGAAATGACTTCAGAATTACTTTTCAACAGCACATAAAGAATAAAATGTTAATCTATGAAATAATATAACAATGTTTTGAAAGTACATGACTGTATGTTCATGTACACTGTTTGAAGAGGTTTATTTGTTTGCAGCAGGTTTCAAGGCACAACAGCCATATTAGGCTATACTACGCCAGACCTTAGTAAATAAAAACATCTAAAATGGAATATTAATGAAAATAAAGAAAAGACCTTTCCAGGCATTCAAAAGCCATAAATTGTAAAAATTATATTAAAAAAATCCAAGAAACAACTTATCTCGAATAGAAGTATAAAAATCAACATCTTTAAGATATTGGAATAAATTACAATGTGGAGGATCACCCAGTAAATCCTTTGAAGACCATGAAAAGTAAGATTATCAGTTGGATACATTTTACATAGCTGATACATAGATGTTATTACTGGCTTGACCAGACGGTTAAAAAACGTTTGATTGATAAAGTAACATTTTAATTTAGCTGCTTTAGTTCAGTCATTCCACAGAAATGACTTCAGAATTACTTTTCAACAGCACATATCGAGAATAAAATGTTAATCCATGAATTAATACAGTGTTTTGAAAATATATGATTGTGCGTATGTATACACTGAAGAATCATGAAAAGTAAGATTTTGAAAGATTATTACATTTAAATGCCTCATTTTTGTAGCAAAACAAAAACTAAGGAAGTTTGACCTTGTAACTCAGAACCCTAATTACAGAATACCCTTGCTATGTTTCTACATATTCCAAGATTCTCTCCATCAGATTTTATTCCCCCCCCATAAATAATATAGCTATTTTAATTAATTTGCTGATAAAATGGAAACTTTATCTTAAGAGCACCAACCAAGCAAATTTTTAACATATTTTACTTATTAACACAACATTAAATAGTCAGTTCAAGTAATTTTTGGAATAGTAATTTAGTCACAATTCACTGAACTTTTTCAAAAACACTTTAGAAGAAAAATGGCTAACATGTAGAAGCACTTGTTTTTCCTTTCTTTTTAAGTGCAATAATATTCTAATATAGAATACTTTTGCTCAAAAAAAAAAAAGTAAAATTGAGCGAGTCAGGTTTGATGCAAATATTTATCACATTTTCATCAATTGCCTCAGAAAATTCAATTTTAACTTTTAAACAAATATATAAAGATGAATTTTTACATATACGTAAATCATTTTAAAAATACTTCACATTAACCATCAGAAAAATTTTACCAAGCTGATAAACAGATGTTGTCACTGGCTTGACCAGACAATTAAAAAACATCTGGTTGATGAAGTAACATTTTAATTTAGCTGCTTTAGTTCAGTCATTTCACAGAAATGACTTCAGAATTACACTCAAACAGCATGCATTAATAATTACATGTTCTATGAATTAATATAACCATGTTCTTGAAAAAAACATGCAAAAATGCAAGATGGGCAGGAAGAAACAGGCAAGATCTAAATGATTTGTTACACATAAATACCTGATTTTGTAGCAACATGATGGCTACTGATGTGCAATTAGGTATTACAGAATGTCATTCCCTAGGCTTTTACATACACCAAGAGAAGGGTTATTTGACCTACCAGATAAATTTTTTAAGAGCCCCAGGCTCAGAAACGAAGCAATTCTCCAGTGAAATTAGGTCTTAACAGAACAAATTTTGTGACCATGAAGCCTAGACAGATTTGAATGCAATTTAAAATTAGTCTTAAATTATTTGGTATTAAATTACGTAATATTTAAAAAATTAATATATTCTAGTCAGTAAAAACAAAGGCAGCAAAGAGAATATCCCGTGGATTTCGTTTTGTCTTTTATACATATATTTGTATTATTTGATCCATGACTTTTTTAAAAAAATCTTGAATAGCTCTAAAGGTGCACGATTATTGAAAAGGAACTTTAAATAACTTCTGTATTTAATAATGAGAAATTCCAGTTTACTTCGTAAAATAGATTGAATGGAATATAACCTCAAAAACTAATAGTTTTAAGACTGTACCCCTCCTTTGCTTAAAAGACAAGAATAACATGAAAATGCAATTAGTACGAAAACAGTTAATAATCACTATACATATTTATTACAATTAAGATTTTTGAATATTTTTAAAAACCATGAATAAATATTTAAAACATTAATTTAAAAAAAAAACAATAACACAAGTATATATTTCCAATGTCGATCAAAAATGTAAAGGACAATCCAGTGTTTAATTATTTACTGCATTACATAAGAAATGAATCCCCAATTATCTGTATATTTATTAAGTGAACATCCCAATTTTTAAATATTACTTTTTTTGTTTGTTTTGGATTTTGAAATTTTACAAAGTCATCCACAGATAAGAACCATAATTTTCTTGACCAGAGTATATTTTTGAAAAAACACCTGGTTGCTTAAATAGTCTCAATTTGCTAGTTTAGCTAAGATGCTGAAAAAACAAGTACCAGATTAACTTTAAAAGCATCTATTTAGTCAAATTTTAATAACAGACTCGACTTTTTTTAACACTGTTCACATTAAATAGCTTAGTTTAAGATATGCTTTTAACAATCATCATCTCAGAACAGACAAGCTAAAATCCTATATATTTATTGCTCTAGAGCAGCAGTTCCCAACCTTTTTGGTTATGCGACCCACCTGATTCAGGTTGCAGCCCACCCTAAAAAATATTTTGAGGCCAACTAATTAAATATACAAATAAAAAAATACAAACACATATAATGTGTATATATTATGTACATATATGTCAGTAATTAGTTGAGTTTACAGTAAAAGTGTTAAAAATGTATTGTTTTATAAATGAGAAAAGCTTTATTGTTATAACTTAGCTGTCACAATGCAAGAAAGCTATATATAAAAACCAAAAGCGTGGTCAAGATTAAAAATAAATTCAGTGCGGTTTTTGACATTGTTTGTCGCCCACGAGAGATTAAATATCTGGATTAAAACTTGACGGTTTCAGCCCCAAGTCACTTCATACATTCAGTTTGTGTTTTATGTTTCAAAAACATTAAAGTCGTGAAAGCACGTTCACGCAGATATGAAGACGAGAACCCCATCAAATGTCTCAGTGCAAATTTTGCAATTGCTGGATACTGCTGTCGAATATTTATCCACAACTGAACCTATGATATTGTTCTAAAAAACGCTTTTATAGTCATTGCATTATAGTTCAATTAACGAGTCTTCGGCATTTGATGGTACTTTCACTTTCTTTACCCGACTTTGACTAGCGACTCCGCAGCCCACCAATAAGTTATCCGCGGCCCATAAGTTGGGAACCGCTGCTCTAGGCAAGTACTAGGCCAAAAATAGATAACACTGGATGGGAAAAAGGTGGAAGGAGAAATGGAAAATTTAATTAAATTAGTAAAATACTCATTCTAAATTTAACACAAATGTTTCAGTTAACAGCTGGGGAGAGGGGGGAAATCCCCAGTTGTTTCTGATAGGTTATTTAAAACACAATAGTTACAATCTAAATTAGGAAGTATATAACAATACACAATAAGAATATCAATGTTAAATATTTTTTTAATGCAGCAAAAAAGAAATTTAACACTGTTTACAGCAAATACTTTAAAATCAAATATATCAAAAACTTACTTCAGGTTTGATTTCTTTAAATAGCTCAAGTGTTACTTCATGTTCCTTATTTTCAGTTCCACCCTTCCCTCTGCAAATAAAGTGAGATACATTTATTTGAAATTATCCAATACATATTTAATTTTTTACTGAAGTTACAGTACACTCTTCTAATGTACAAGAACTTCATATTACATAAAGCTTTGTCTTGAATGACTTCCAGCAGGATTATCTTTTAACACAGGAAAACAATTTGAAGGATGTGGGAAAAAAAAGACCGAATATAATTAAACAAATTTAGTAAAAGTTTACTTTCGAAAACATTAATTCAATATTATTATTGAGAATATCAGATTTAATAAAACAAAAACACTATTAGTAAAAGTATATATAAAAGGTATTTCAAATGATGGTGTGAAACTGATATATCCAATGAAGATGCAGGCTTGTAAAACGAATAACAAATCATTTAAATTTCAGACATGCTTAGATCATATCAGGTAAAGATTATTCAACGATAGAATAATTGTAAAGTTGCACTTTCACATCGAGCTTGAGTAGTATTTTAGAAACGGGGAAGTACCAAATTTGCGGATCGGAAACTATTGCGACTTGAAGTTAAAAGTAGGAATGCTTTTATAATAAGATTGAAGTTGAAGTAATTTGTTCGTAATTAAAAATCAAGTGGCGCTAAAAAGGACTTATTTTAAAAGATGGAAAAATTTCTAAATCATTAGGATACATATAATAAAGATTACTTAACTTATTATTACTTACTTACATTAAGAATTACTTAAACAAATTCATCCTTAGAAAAATTTCCCACATTTACATTTACAATACTCATTCTGTTGTAATACATTCTCAGATTCTTCAAGAATCTGAAAATTTATATTATTATTTTTTTTATTTAATACAAGACATTTCTAATGACTTAGATGTTGCAGACAGATAACTATAAATTCAGAAAAAAATAATTCCATTAAATTTTTTGAATTGCATAAAAAATTTCATTTGTGTGAAACATTTCCTAATATTTCAACAATTAGCTCAACTATCTATAAAAATATGGAAGGCAAATTAAGACAAGAATAAATTTTCATCCCAAGTTAAACATTGTTACATATATATGACAAGTATGAATGAAATTAAATTCATGGCATATAATAAAAAATAATACAACACTGATTTTTACTTAAAATAAACTTTATCCTTTTCAACTTTTATTGTAGGATTCCGACAATCTTCCAGTTGTACTTTAACATAAAGTAAGTTCCTTCTTTGTGCCCAGAATATTGGAGGTGGCAATAACCTGTAAATAATAATTAAATTAGAAAAAAAGCACAATAAAATAACCATGAAAAATCTACAATATGAAATTTAAAAAATAGGTCTTGTACCATACATACATAAAACATTTATTTGAAAATAAATCTACTTCAATGAAAATATTCTCCCTGAACATCCATCTCATTACAATTTTAGAAACCTTTACCTTACTTCAAATTTTGTTTAAGCATTAAATGTCATGGCTTTCAAATCAGTCCCAGAATATTCTATAGAGGCGACTAGGATACTATTAAAAAAAATCCCTGAAAACTAGCGAGGTATAAAAATCTGATATAATTTCAAATAATTCAGAATGCTAATCTACATACGTACAGTAAAAGCTTAACTAACCAGCATGCTCGGGAAACGCCAGTTTCTGGATACCTGAAAAGTCCGGATAGTTGAGTGTGAAGGGAAAAATGGGTCTGGGTTTAGATAGCGTTTTTTTTTTTTTGGTTGTCGATTTTGTTTTTTGGCGAAAGGCGAGGACTTTTTTTTTTTTTTGGTTCTCACTTTTTCTTTTGAAACCTTCCCATAAAACAAATCTATGTACGTCACTGTACTGTATATTGCTTTTTTCCCCCCTTCTACGTCCCTCCGTGCAGAACAGATATTGCATTCCAGAAATAAATTGTCTGCGTGAATGTAACGGCGTGTGGATGTAAATTTTTAGAAAAACCTGTTTTCTAATTTTTCTGGTTAGTTGAGCTTTTCGGATATTTGAATCCCGGATAATTGAGAATTAACTGTATATGCATATTCTTAAAAACTGGATTTTCACCAATTTACTCAGATGAGAAGTCTGATTATTTCATTGAACTTGATACAATCTAAAAAAGTTTTACATTTTTTCAATATCCTAATGAAATATTTGTTCAAAAACAAAATTTAAGATAGATAATGAATCTGAAAAAAAATCCATGAATTCTAGATTTGAGAAAGTAACCCCCCCCCCCCCATCTTTAAGGTGCCGTTTATCTATTTTGAACAAATGCAAATTCAGTTAAGAATTTCCCATCTTATTCTCCCTTTAGCTTGCAACTTTCACATCAGTTTAAGCACTTAAGAATTTTTTTTTGGGGGGGAAGGGGGAGACAGGAAGCAAAAAT
Organism: Araneus ventricosus; assembly: GCA_013235015.1. NCBI lineage: Eukaryota > Metazoa > Arthropoda > Arachnida > Araneae > Araneidae > Araneus > Araneus ventricosus. The sequence goes on from BGPR01002639.1 coordinate 152,534, forward strand.
ATACCAAAACTCATATTTCTAATTCAATTCTTTCAATATTTAAGTAAAGGAAGTCAAAAGGATGAAAGTTAAGGATTTGGCTTCGAAATCGCGAAATCCAAACATATTTGAAATTGAGCACATTCGAGACTTCACTTGCATATGACTATCCTTGCAGGAGTGAAATTGTACAATGCTACCAATTCCTAAATAGAAAGTTTCTGCAATTAAACTATATTTTCCTTAACTTTTGCTTTGCAGGCAGAGATCACTGTACCAACACCATTTTTAGACTAGTACAACTGTTACACTAGAAAATGATAAAGGTTTCAGTTTCCTTGTCGATCTAATCTATCTCTGCTCTATTTTCTTGGCACTGTTCTATCCTCTTGTCCCATTCAGTTATCCCAAACAAAGAAAACAAGAATATTAACTCTCTGGGCAGTCAGAGAAACCATAGACCTTGCAAGATTATATGAAAAGTTCCAGACAGAAGAGTCGGACAAACACTGTTAGTTCGTGCCCTGGCGCGGAGTAAAAAAATCAAGGGGTGCAAAATTGCAGAAAGAAAATGACAAAAAAAAAATCGCAACAGTTTCTGAATTGGAAAGTTTTCTCAAAAAATTCTAAAATCAGAGATGAGATTGGAAAAAAGCAAAAAGACTGAAATCATACGTGAGCAAAAAATTTGTGCCATAATTTATACGCGAAAGATTTTTTAAGAAGTAAAACGTCAGAACACGCAACATGATGAAAATATTACACTATAATAATTAATAACTGAATTATTTATAATTCAGTATGTATAAATAAGAAAAAGAATATTAAATTATTATTAAATCATTCACATTAAAAGTTAACAAACAAGTTTAACACATCAGAAAATACAAGATTAGACATTAAAACATATTTACCACCTGTATTACTACCCGAGATGCATACACCCAACAGAAGTCTGAGAAGAATTATATTTAATAGCCTTTTGATAAAAGTTAGCTCAAAAAATAAATAAAAATAAGGACAAATAATTTCTTTTGCTTCATGCAATTGTGTAAAGTGTATTAGATCTTTATAAATTATAATAATGTATCATATACTGAATTCTGTTTTATTTTTCTACATTTTTGTTAAAGTAACAGCACAATGATTTTGCACCTTATAAAGTAAGAGGGGTCGAGAAATTGTACAGTTACAATGGCAGATTCATTTAGCATTATTATTTGAAACAATTCCTTAATTGTTAAAGAAATGGTTTTCTTTCGAGTTTTTTTTTTATTTGTGTGGCTTTTGTTGGTAACAGATCTCCATTAACACGCTTCACCCCTTGTTTTGGAGGGCTCCTATCTTTGACAGATTTTTCTTCAATAAAGGATGTGTTTGCAAGTTTATTTTCAGTAGAGGCTAAAGTTTTTGCACAGTCTTCATTAGTATCTCTCTGTTTAATTACTGGCATAGTTGTCCGGACTACACTATCTCTAGAATGCCTAGGTAAATCATGTTTCATTTTTGTCTTATTCTCTGCTTTTTTGTTGTATTTGCACACAGCTTTTTAGCTGCCTCTTTCGACAGGAGTTTCTTTTTTTTATGTAGTTTATTTATTTGTTTTCGTTCCATTTTTTTTTCTTCTTCATCTTGGTATGCCTTACAAGATGAGCCTAAGTTTTCAACTAATTTTTTTTCAACATGTTCATGCAAAAAAAAAAAAATCTTTTTTTTTGCATGAACATGTTGAAAAAAAATTAGTTCTGTATTGTCGTATATGTCTGTTCTGTATATGTCGGTTTTGTATTCTGCAAAAAGGTGGTATTTAATACTTTGAATGCCACTGAATGTTGGAATGTTCATCCTTGCAGAGCTCGCCGATATAATGTTGATTCGTCAGTAGAAGATGAATCAGCTAGTTGTCTAGCTGGTGGAGTTAAGCCGCACGGTCGCGCATATTTTCCCAAAATTTTCTTTCGAAAATGGAAGATACGAAGGTTTCTTTTCTTTGTGTGAAAGCAGAATTTTCGGAAGAAAAATCAAATTTTTGCGCCCCGCCCCCGCGCAGACAAAAAAAAAAAAAACAGAATTTTGAGAGAAAAAAGACAAAAAAGCGGAATTTCTTCAAAATAACAAAAAAGCGGAAATACGCTAAAAAGCGGAAGAATCTCATCCCTGTAAAATACAATCTAATTTTATGTATTAATGACCTCAAAACTTTTAGGGCACTACTCCAGTAATCTATCTCTACAAAAGGCAATTTAATTATGAAAATCAGACAAGATCACAATCAACCACAAAAAAAAAAAATAATAATAATAATTACAAAACTGAAATATTTTATCACCTGGTTGACACTGCAATCAATTCTTTAGAACAAAGATTTTCTCAGCTACAACATCACAACAGTCACTTCCGTTTTTTTATATCCTATATATGAACTAAAAGTTGTTAATTCTGTAATTTTGGCCAACTGCAAAGATTTGGAAACCATTCTAACAGATGGAGAATCATCGGATATAAACAGCCTGGAACTTTGTGATGAAATATCAGTGGTGTGTTCTCTATTGGAAAAAATATTTACCACCCTTGGAAGTTTTGGAATTGATAGCCAAAATGAATTTTGCGCCAAATTTGAGCATTACTCTAAGAATTTGACTAACTCATCCAATAAGTGTTGCATACGAGGAACGTAGTTTTTCCAAATTAAAAATAACCAAGAACTATTTGCGAATAACAACTCAAACAAGATTGTCAGACCTCACTATGTTAGGAATTGAGAATGAACCGAGTAACAGTTTAGATGTTTCTGAATTAGAGAATTCTCTGAACTAAAAGTTCGTAAAAAAAAATTTGAACTATACTCCTGTTAACTATTTTTTTTTTTAAATGAAGTATTTTAAGTGAAAAGTTATTATAAGTATTTGTGTCAATTACTGAGTTACACTGTTGTTTTTTAGACGTTCACTAAAAAATGTAAAAAAGACCATATAACTTTTTTTAGCTCCTCAAATTGTATTTCCATGGGGGAGGGGGGTAATTTTTTACTTCTGCTCAGAGTGGTTCAAAGGCTAAATCTGATCCTGCAGACTGATTATGACAGACAAAGATTATATATCAGACAGATTACATGAAAAGTTGGAAAAGCACTTTGCTCTATCTTTGTCAAATTCCAAGTAGTAAGAGGTTTTAGAATTTCCCTAAAGTCTGCATTCGTAAGGTTAAATTAATTCAAGTAACTATGATTGAAGAATTTAATGCAAGTTACTCAGTATGTAATTTTAATATAAGAGATTAGTTGTTTCTAAAATCCTCCCGACAAAATTTTTTCTACCATTTAATGCAAGTATATAATCTTGGGAGTTATACAAACAAATGTAATAAAAATACCTTAGCTGCTTTCGAAGCTACGAGTGAAATATGCCGAATACATTTTGGAAAGTTAAGTAACAATACTGACTGCGTGATTTCAGCCATTAGTACTAAAAAGCAATGATATCTCACTGGATTGTTTCTGAAAAAAGCATCAGCAATTTTGAACTGTGATCGGAAGACAGCATTTAGAATTTTCCAAGAGGTATCGAGTTCTGATCTTATTACTGCACAGTTCTACAAAACTTTCTTAAATTAAATATCACTATGGACATAGCACAATTTAATTGCATAAAATGTATTAACTGAATTAGATATAATATATACACTTCCATTACATTTTCACATACTAAATACATAAATTTACTTATATCAATAAAAAATTAACTAATGGTTGAAAAGAATGCAGAGAAAGAAATATGAAAACTTTTAAATAAATGACGAAATTTAAGGAAAAAAAATATTTAAAACAAAAAGGGTTAAGAATCACATGAAAGTATTACGGAGCTAAGAATAAAGCATAATTTTTTTTAAATCCATTTATTTAAAAATATTACACTACAGGACCAAGAGTTATAACTCCGTTAATCACCAACTTAATATATTTCAACAACTATTTATAAATAATAGATCATCCATTAATAAAAGAATCGTTAATGTCTAATCTGAAGAGCAGTCGCACCGATAAGAAATTTTAGGAACCGGCGTCCTCAACGAGTAAAATCTGCAAGATTACACGAATGTCTTCTTTACTCATCCAAGTAAGGATGAAGAGAGAATTTTAAACCGATTAATAAGGAAAAAGGATTTTGTAAAAGAATGAAGACAGTAAACGATCAAAACAAAATTCTAACATTAACAAACGATTTTTCATGGCTTAATCAGAATCAAGAATTTTAGATTAATGGTTTTTAAAACAAAAAGGCATTCCACTTAAAATTCATGATTCTGAAAAAACTGCAATCAAAAATACACAGTGAGGTGCATTCTTAGGGTTTTTTCCCTATTAGAAATGCACGCCATGCATTGTGCATGATCATTGTGGAATAGAAAACGATACATAACATGAATGCAAAAAAATGCAAGGATCTCACCTTTCGTCTCCCATAATTAATTGAAAAGAAAATTATTTAAAAAGTCCTAAAGAGAAATAATTATCTTTGTTCTAGAAATAACTTTAGTTAATTATCAGAGTTTTTGTCACACAGAAACCGCTCGAAAGCATGCGCAGTCAAGAGAAATAAATTCGCCAGCCAGATTCGGTTTGAAATGTTTGAAGTGAAAAAACGCTTCTTCTTCATAAATGACCCTTTACCTTTAATTATTTCTTGATTAATTAGATTAGATTACACAAACATAATTTTGGATAAACTCTAAAACTTATTTTTTATTAATCATATATTCAATAAAATAAGTTAAAGTAATGTCACTAAACTGTAAGCCGCCCAAGCGGCACAGTGGTTACTATTCGACATGGCTACCGATTCGAAATTAATACCAGTAATAATTTTCATGAAAGATTATTTTCAGACAATTAATTTCAAATGTATAATCCTCGACATTTTAATTAATGATGTTTCATAATGAGCACAATAAGTATGACGCAGAGATTTGGCGTTAAGATAGAGTGCTGGATGTATAGTTGCAATAAAACGATGATTTAAATTATATACATTTAATTTACATTATTTACACTACTTATTTACATGACGAAAGTTTATGCGAACAACATCGCATCGCGCGGATACAATCTGGAATAATAACAATGTTGCCAGATACAAAAGATACATTTTACATTTCAATAATAAATGAGTGGCTTGACGCTAGCGCCGCCACACAACCTCCCTTCCTGGGAAAAAAATGGACCTTATGCACAGTTTGTGTTCGAGAGTATAGAAAAACAGCTGTGGAGGAATAAACAAAACGATCGGCCTATAAGTGACTCAGAAATAAAAGCAGTTCTGAGTCAGCTGTTTAAGACTGACCAATGGCTGCAGCCGGCAGGTCACGTGTCGGAGTATGTGACGTCATATGCATAAGGTCCATTGGATCTATAATTTTTAAGACACAAAATCTGGATACTTAACCAGGAAATGGACTCGCCGACCAGTACGTGTAAGTATAGGTGATTTTTCAGGCAAAGGCATAGCTGATTTTTCAGGCTCCTTTGCTGAAGGAGTGGGAGATGGTGTGTCGACTCCAGGAGAGTCAAGTTTACTTTCAGAAGAGTTAACATTGTCCAACAAAAGAAAGATGAGCTGGTTTAAGTCTCAATAGTCACAGTCACTAAGTCATAAGCATCGTATTATCCAAAAGGGGCAATGCGCTCTCAACAGTCAGCACTTTCCGAAAATCCTGGACCAGGATTTTCGGAAAGTGCTGAATCAGGAAATGAATGAAATAATAAAAAAACATTTAATGAAAGTTTTTCTCTTGTTTTAAATATATTCTAATGTATTCTGAGAACTATTTGAAGCCTCCATAGCCAGACCCGTCTTTTCCAATGAACTAATCCGGCTGTAACCCACGAGCGTCTAAAAATCTACTATACTGATTTTATTTTAATTTTCAACAAAAAATTATTTATTTTAAATATGTTAAGCTGACTCGCAAAATCCTATTTTGAAAAGGTACCGAGTTGCAAAATTAATAGGGTTAGTCCTGGAGGTGAGTTTTTTTTTTTTTGCTGCTCTATTATTTTATTAGGTAGGTATTTTCGTTGAGCCATAGGCACTCAAATTCCTAGCTACAGTTCTCATTGGGGCGCGAAATTACTCTACATCAGGACGCTGAAATTCTTTAAAAAGACCTTGTTTACAGTTTCATTTATCAAGATGCCAATTTCAAATGCTTAAGAGCGAGGAAAGGTTCTTTCCCGCTGAGATTCCTTTCTTCAGTGGGAATTTTTAAATCCAGGGACCTACTACTTGACTTAATGAAATTACATCTGGTATTAGGTAAAAAATTCCTTCCATAGACTTCAGCGGCCTGGTGGCAGGGTCTGGAAATCATCCATAAATCTCGTCTTCGAAACCCATCCCTAACGCGGATACTTTTAGCCATTACTGAAATATTATGCTTTCACATTTTTCATTTTTGGTCTTTTATTTGGCTTTGTTTTCAGTTTTTATTTTTTAAAACTGATCCTAGTCTTTCAAACCTTAATTTTTTAAGCTTTTCATAACACAAATCATTAAGAAGAGTTAATTTGGAAATGCTGATTTGCGTAAAAATTGTGGTCTCATTTGCGGCCGCGTCAAGAAGTCTGCAAATTTAATAGTTTCATGCAGAGAAAAGCAAACAAGCGAGCACTGGCATTATTATATAGGTGAGAGTGGGGTAAAACCGGGTAGTGTGGTAAAATCGAGTACCTTGATCTTGGCATTATTAATTCTTCTTTCTAGTGGAAAAATTCTGAATTATTCTCCACTAGCAGTACCCGCACGGCATTGCCCGTGGAATCGGGACTTCAACAAATTTTAAAAAAAACCGCCCACAATGACGCGAAAAAGCTTTGAAAACAAAATCAAAACAGAAGATAGACATTATTGATTTTCCCGCTTATTTTGCTTCGCGATTATGACATTTGAGCTGTAGGAAAACAGTAGAGAGTACGTTAATCCAAAACTGTATTAAAAATTGCAACGTGAAAATCATTAATAAACAGCAAGAAGCAACTTAAACAACATGTGTTTTTTAATAAACTTTAGAAACAAATCAAAAGTATAAAAAATATAAATCAGAACGCGATCGGCCCGGCCGGGGGGGGGTAAAAAGTTGTTTATCATGAGCTTGAAGTATGAGGCGAAATTGATCAGAACGTAACAGACAGACGCGCACAAAGAAGAAATAACCAAAAGGAGGAAAAAAACCATTTACCTAAACCTGCTTAAACGGTTTAATAATTCATTCAAACTAAAGCAATAAAAGTAATTCATCATATTCCCGTACCTACCCTCATTCATGGCAGGAAGCCAAATAAAGCCATAGCTCTAATTTTTTCCGCCAGATGGCGCACACTTGGATTGAACGGGATTTCCGTATTCCGATTCCTTCTGAAAAACTTCTCTGACCCCATCAACTAAAAAATTAATTACAAATCGACTTAAATTGGTATTTTAACCGTTCTTGTTTTAAATGAAGGAGAACCGCTTTATTTATTAGCTCGAAAATTTTCAAAAAGATAAGGAAAGTAGAACGTGAGAAGGAGTCATTTGATTTTGAAATCTTAAAATTTCATTCGAAAACTGACTATTATTTAAAAATTTCTCAAAATTCAGGAAATTACGTTAGACTTTCAAAACAAACGTCATTTAAACGATAATTGTTTGCTGTATTTGATGGTGCATCGATTGTTTTTTTCCGATCATTATTTCTCGAGGATCGGCCAAAAATGTGCTAAAAAGCACCCAAACCAACACAAAACATTAAATAAAAAAAATTCTAGATGAAATTTTAAAATTCAGGCTTCGAGGTGCATTGAGTCACCGTTAAGACTACCTGTGTGCCAAATTTCAAGTTTGTAAGTGCGATAGATTCGTCTGGACATCGCACGCAGGCACACACACACACAAACATTGCCTTTTATAAGTATAGACTAGTGAAGAATAAAGAATGGTCCTAGTTGTCATGTTGTTTTTGTTGAATTCACTTCGTCTGTGAAGATTTATTTGTTTTATGACGTCAACTTGATTGTCTTTTTGTCTTGACAGCATCAGATTGTCAATAGTTTTGTCCATCTTTTGATGGCAGTTTTCCTTTATTTTTTTGAAGCGGATTGAAAAGAACTTTCGAATGAATAGGGGATAATAGCCTTTGTAGCTGAAAATCCCTACCCCCAAAAAACCCTTTAATCAATTTTTCTGACAAGCGAACTAAATGAAGTAAACTGATACAATACTCTTTATGGAATGATCTAGTCATTATTATGAAATAGTCTTTTTGGAACGAATTATACTGTGTATATTTTGAAATTAGGGGATAACATCCTTTTTTGCTTCAAATCCCATAACTCTGTAATTCAAGATTCAAGGCGTCCAATGTTCGTTTCTTTTTAAACTATCCTTATTTATTAATCATTACAATTATAAAAACTATATTTAATCCGTCTTATTATATAGTTACTAAGGATTTATATCCTATCAAACAGTAAAGATTTAGTAAAACAATTGCATGGTTCTATTTCGCGTTTTTTAATAACCTCTGCACTCAGGGTAAAACCGGGTACTTCTTGTGGGGTAAAACCGGGTATTAGGGGAAACTACGGATACCCGACCCAAGAGGATTTTCTTAGGTTGTTAGATGGTTGGTAGTTTGTGAGTGCCATTCCTATTTGAACTTTGAGTCAAATGATCTGATGGAAAGCATTTCCAATTTATTCCGATTTCGAATATTTTCTTTTTTGTGATAATTTCAATTAATACAAAGAATTATTTTAGTCAAAATTTTAAAAAGAATTCAATTTATTTATTCCATTATTTACTCGCTTGCCAATAAACAATTTTTATTCATTTTTTCTCATATAAAACTTAAAATGCATGTAAAATTAAAAATCCTTTGCAATCGTTTGTTTATACTTAACTCATCGTCATTTCGACTCAGCTCGTCTCTTAGCTTGAATTTTAAAGAAGAAAGAATTACGTAGAATACATTTTTCTTCTTTCGCTTTTGGATCGGATTATTTTTATTCTTATGGTTTTGGAATTCTATCATTAAAATAGTTGGAGGATCCAGTAGGTCTATTACATTTTTCCAATTTCTTGTTTTGTACAAGATTTGATAGATTCTTACATTTCATTTTGTCGCTTTTCTGCTCTGTTGTAATTTCCAAACCAGCAGTGTTTCAATGTGCTAATGACATTACTAGGTTCCCTATTTCATTTCTACAGCTTTTATCACTAATTTAGATACGAATTTTGTCAACTATTGTAACTATTGATAAATTAAAAAATGTCTTTATTCTTAAATTGTCAACTTTTGTAATTATTGTTAAATTGAAAAAAATATTTTTTTCCCAAATTGTCAACTATTATAGCTATTGTTAAATCTTAAAAAATTGTTTTATTCTTAAATCGTCACATAAAATGAAAATGTATGCTACTTTTCCACTGCAAATCTAGTTTTCCCTAATTTCCCATAGCGTTAACATGTGTATCCGGTTTTACCTCACTAGTGGGGTAAGACCGGGTAGTTTCTTTTTCTACCAAGAAATCTTTAGTAAAAAAAGTAGTAAAACTACGACTTTTTCTGAAAGATATATTGTACTCTGATAATTAATGAATATTTTAGTAAAATTTCGCAAGTTCTATGCCGAATAGTTTAGCTCCAACAGGTCTTCGAGTCTTAGGTACCCGGTTTTGCTCCACTTTCCCCTAGATGATGGTAAATGCCTGATAATTAATACCTCCTGAAATTAGATTATCTCTTGATTATCAGTGTCTGAGCACTTACTTCCAAACAGATGGTATACATCAGTGGCGGCGAGTCAGGGGGCGAGGGTGTCAGTACCCCTACTTTTTGCTGGAAAAATTAAATTTGTATTTCATTTTAGTTGCCTAAAACAAAGAATTATTGAAAAGCAATAGTGTCCGGGAAAATTAGATAATTTTGTAGCTAAATTTTTAAATTTTGTTGTCTACCCTTATACTCCCGGGTATATCTATAAATTTTTTGCCCCTTACTTTGTCACTGGTATACACATAAGATAATCTTGAATAATTACACCTGATTAAAAATTTCTACCATTTATTTAATTATTGATATTTACCCAATATTATTATATAGTGAGAATAGATTGTTAATTGCCCTTTTAAATTTTCTGTCGCATAGATTTTGAGTATTCATAATGTTATGCTGGATAAACGAATGACGGTGATGATGTGATTTCCAGTGTTTCACGAGTTACATTATTTGTACTTTCCCTCCATAAGACGATTTAAAAGGGAATGGAAATGAAAATGTCTAAAGCTGAACATTCACGATCGTTCAGCTCCGCGCGGCGTGGTGCATTCCATTTTTCAGCCCATTCATTAGATCATTTACGGGCCACCACTATCCATCCACTATCGGTCACTCCGATCCCGCTGTGTCTACTGTCTGTTCGCCAAGTTGTCTAGTTGACGGCGGTCACTATAGAAACAGGTTATCGTAGGAAGAATCCATTTAGAGTAGGTAGACATTCATTCAAGTTTGTTACATTGGCGCACTTAGCTCCAAACCGGAAGGGACGTGCAACTGCTGAAAAACCGAGAAGACGAATGATCAACTACTCTTTTTACCACCGCAAACTGGCGCCAAGAATCAAATAAAATCCCGACTTCAGTCGGATTCCTCCTAATTGAAATGGATCTTCAATAACTTAACCAGTTGCTATAGCGACCGCCGTCAGCTAGACAACTTGGCGAACAGAGTTCTCGTGGCGGACAGAGAGTACTCCTCTTCTCACCTTCAAAACGTGAACCCCCGGCTGCTCCGATTTCCTTGTTGAAAGTCTCTAGTGCAGTGTTTTGTGATTTTCGCGTTCGCGAGACAGCCTCTCCCATGCGTCTGTGCTGGTCACATTTCAGCATTTATGGCCCGGCAGTCCTAATATATTGAAAGACAAGTTGGATGTCCAAACCTTTCATCGGATTTTCGCATTGACGACAGGCTTTGGCGGAACGAACAACTCAACTCCACCGAGAGCGAAGCGGCGTTTTTCGCGAGCTCACCTCGTTTCGAAGTTTTCGCCTGCATTTCTTCACCTAATTTAATTATTTTGTTTATTTTTCAGCTCCAGAAGCCATTAGAACCTTTTTGATATATTTTTTTTACATATTTTTAGCGCTTTTTTCACAATTAACTCAACTTGTTCGTCTTTTCTCACGAGCGGTTTTCCATTTTCTCGTCCTGCAGAAAAGTAAACGAGTGCAAATCGACTACTCTCTGGTGAAATTCAACATTTAAAGTTTTATTGTTCTTCGTGAAACCATTCTCCAGGAGTCTCCCAAGCTTTCAGTGAGTGACTAGAGGTTCCCAAGCGGCCCGGCATCTACCCAAAATTTTTATTGTTGCCACGGCCAGGGCTTGTATTCGACTGTAACCATTCTTAGCTTTGTTTAATAAACTCCCCGGAGTTGGGATGGTGCTCTATTCCTGGCCATGAGGAACCACTGGATATGAAGTCTGTTGCCAGCTTCCTAAAAGACTCAAAATTCTGGGCTGACCACCCGTTCCCCATTTCGGCCTAATTGTCCTTCCATCTGGCAAAGTTTGATTCCCTTTATCCAAAGTACACAATTTCGCATAATTCTATTCAATGCTCTTTTAATTTTGTTCAGAATTGCTTTTGATAATATTGTTTGCATTTCCCTTTAGTTTTGACTTCACAGTCACAGGGAGGCTCTTCATTTAGAAGGCTCAGCCCTTAGCAGGGCAGCGAGCTTAGCATGGTTGCTGTGAGCAGCTTCTTTTTACTTTCTCGTATACGAAATGTACAAAGAGAAAGTATTGTAATCGTCAAAAGATTCGAACTCGAGATTTTGACGAATCTCCACGTTTTAGACCTCCCTGAGTCCGAAAAACACAATTTTGGAATCGTGTCTGTCTGTGAACACGATAACTCGAAAACTATCAGAGCTACGAGGATGAAATTTGGTATGTGAACTTGATACATAATTTGTAGGTTTCTATCGAATTTTGGACAAAATCCGTCCACGGGAAGTCTGTCTGCGGTCATGTGAACACTATAACTCAACCAGCGGGAGTGGTCTCCCCTAAACTTTCTCGTATACTCCTAACAGATGTAGAGAAAACTAGAATAATAAAAGACGTCAAATAAACTTCCGTCGCAAGTAAACCAAAGTTGGAACCACGCGTGGTTTGAAGGATCAAAACAAATTCAAATCCCCTGCGCATTCTTTTGCGCAACAGGACCTGGCGAGACTCCCTAAATATTTGCTTCCTTACAAAATCGCGCCAGAATTGGTTTTTGGCAAGTTGCCAAGTTTCGGAGTCCCTTCTTCTTTGCACAGGCATTGCCACGAGTAGGCATGCGCAGGCAGTTAGTTTCAAAACTGAACAAGAATGCGATTATACAGACCGACAGACAGTCAACCCTTTGACGGATTTGGCCCAAAATTATATACGGACCTACATTCATGACGATAAAACTGTGTACCAAATTTTATCCCTCTAGCTATTCAAGTTTTTGAGTTATAGCGTTCACATGACCGCGGACGTACAGATTGACAGACTTCCCGTTGACAGATTTTGTCCAAAATTTGATAGAAACCTACAAATTATGTTTAAAGACCACATACAAAATTTCATCCCCGTAGCTCTAATAGTTTTCGAGTTATCGTGTTCACAGACAGACAGACAGACAGACACACAGACAGACAGACATAATTCCAAAATTGTGTTTTTCGGACTCAGGGAGGTCTAAAACGTGGAGATTCGTCAAAATCTCGAGTTCGAATTTTTTGACGATTACAATACTTTCTCTTTGTATACTTCGTATACGAGAAAGTAAAAACCTGAATAGCTAGATGAATAAAATTCGGTATACAGTTTTATTATCATGAATGTAGGTCCGTACAAAATTTTGGGCCAAATCCGTCGAAGGGTTGACTGTCTGTCGGTCTGTATAATCGCATACTTGTAAAAATTATATCTCCTAAACCCTTTGGCTTAGATAAATAAAAATTGGTATGACGTTTGCTAATATTAATTATAGATCTGTGCTCAAATTTCGTTTCAATCCATTGAAAAAAAGATGTTCAAATTGCATATTTGGTTCAAAATGCACATTGCGACTGTGTGTTGGCGAGCGTTTCGCTTATTTTACTCAAGTTAGTATAGTTGGCTTTTGACCCTGGTGGTCTACGAAGTATTGTAGCTTCGGACGCGCTTCGGAAATTATGGCAACCCCTTGAACCCGAAACTTCGTTCTGACATTTTCCAGGTGGAAGGTATGGTGAAATCTTGCATGATATTTGTAGTAAGATTTCGTTCCAAAAACTTTATATAAAGTTGTGGTACCTCAGCGCGCTTAAAAATTGAGAACTTACGCAATTTTTTTAATTGTTATCATTTTCCTTTTACACATAATCATGAAAATGGGCGCAGGTCATTTTAAAATTATAATAACTCAGAGTTTAGGAAGCAAATGGGACAAATAGTATACCGGACGTATGGCAACCCTAGTTAGAGGGAAAATGATAACATTTTTGGGAAGTATACGAGAAAGTTTAGGGGAGACCACTCCCGCTGGTTTAACATAGGACTACGTTCCTCCCATTTGGGTCTCAGGAAGGAATTTGATTCACACGCCAAAACTCAACAAAAAACGTTGTATGGGAGATCCTTTATATCTCGGTAACTACATATGTTAAAAACATAACTAATGAATTATTTTAGAGATAAAGGTAACAGCAGAAGTTATAAAAAAAAATGAAAATCGGAAAAGCGTCACGAGAGTAATGTAGTCCTACGCCTTTAACATCAGCGTCTTTTGAAAAAGACAGCCTCCCGTCATTTTTTTTCCAGTCCCACCCATTCAACCGGTTGGGCCACCCTTCGGGTGGCAGGTGCGGGGGTGAGTGGCTGACGTTTACGATAGGCTTTGGCCCGTAATGGTTTATGGTACTTCTTATAATTTTATTTTGTTTCTTTTCTTCTGTTTTTTAAAAAATTTGTTTACTATTTATTACATTTTATTATTTTTTCAATTTTTGCTTATTTTTATGTGTGTTTATTTATTCATACGTATATTTGTATTTATTTATTATTTATGTTTGTAATTATTTATCATGCTTGTTGTTTGTATTTTATTGCATTTATATTGATATTTGCATTTTGCATTGTATTACTTATATTGTTTTGTATTGTAATATCCAATTTTTTGTATTGTATTGTATACTTATATTATATTGTGATGTATTATATTACGCTAATATTTGTATTGAAATATTCTCTTCCCGCCGACTCGCGACATGTTTTACACCCTTTGGGTAAGCAGGGTTGGCGTGGGCAATAATAATAATAATAATAATAAAAGGGTTTGGCGGTGGCGCGACCCAATTTGCGCGGAATGGAGCACTCGTTAATGTCCAGCTTAAGATGCAAAGCTTTCGAGAGCTCGACTCAATCCAGATCTGCAGAAAGTAAGCAAAAGAGATTGAATACACCAGGCCTGCTTTGGGCTCAGAATTAAAGTGGATATTCTAGGTCGGAATAATTTTAGAATGCCTCAAAATGGCACATTTTTTTAAATTTCATAGTTTTAATCGAAGTCTATAAAGTTTTTATACTATTTTGAAGATTCTTTTTTCCATATTTTTTTATTTTCAAAAAGAAGTTTAAGTGAAATGTGTGAACCGTGATGGTAGGGGTGAAATTAAAAATTCATTTTTTATCACAAAGTTGATCCCTGATTGGTTGTACGATGAAATTAGCCAAGACACAAAAACACGTCTCAGTCCCTCCCCCCCCCGTAATATTTTTTAAAACCAGCGGGAGTGGTCTCCCCTAAACTTTCTCGTATAATCCTAATACATGTAGAGAAAACTAGAATAATAAAAGACGTCAAATAAACTTCCGTCGCAAGTAAACCAAAGTTGGAACCACGCGTGGTTTGAAAGATCAAAACAAATTCAAATCCCCTGCGCATTCTTCTGCGCAACAGGACCTGGCGAGACTTCCTAAATGTTTGCTACCTTACAAAATCGCTACAGAATTGGTTTTTGGCAAACTGCCAAGTTTCGGAGCGTCCGTTTTCTCTCCAATACGCACCAGTAGGCATGCGCAGGCAGTTAGTTTCAAAACTGAACAAGTATGCGATTATACAGACCGACAGACAGTCAACCCTTTGACGGATTTGGCCCAAAATTTTATACGGACCTACATTCATGACGATAAAACTGTGTATGAAATTTTATCCATCT
>BGPR01002640.1:4622-32090 GCA_013235015.1 Araneus ventricosus
TGCACACTGGCAGGAAGACATTCAACTCCAGCGGATTTAACGTGCACCAGGTACGGGCACATGGTGTATCATAAAAGAATGCCCACCAGGGAGATTTGACCTTCGTTTCAGAATTCAAAGGATTTCAACCAATGAGTGGGTCCAGAACTCTCCAAGGTTCCATTCACACTGGCAGGAAGAGATTCAACTATAGCGGATTTAACGCGCACGAGGTAAGGGCACATGGTGGATCATAAAAGAATGCCCACCAAGGATCTTTGACCTTCGTTTCAGAATGCAGAGGATTTCAACTAACGAGTGGGCCCAGAACTCTCCAAGGTTCCATGAACACTGGCAGGAAGAGATTCAACTATAGCGGATTTAACGTGCACCAGGTACGTGCACATGGTGGATAACAAATGACTACCCACCAGCTGGCTTTGACCTTCATTTGAGAATACAAAAGATTTCAACTACTTAAAGAAGCCTGTCAAAATGTATTAGCAGTAAATCAGACGTAGAGGCGAAGTTAAGAAGAGGATTGTGGAAAAAGAATACCAAAACGTATTCACCAGAGTCTAAATTGGCATTCGAACCTTTATTTATTGAACATCTCGTCTGTTGAATAACGATATCATTGTGAAATTTTTATCAAACCTATAACAATTACTTTAAAAAAATTTAAAGTGTTTTTATTATAAAATATATCGAAAAGTTGCAAATTTGAATGGCAGATTAGTGTGTTCTCTGAATATATAATGTGCTAATTAGCACAAGAAGGTAATCAGGGAAGTAATGATATCTAATACGTAACATCAACTTTCTGTAATATTTATATATAAGCTCTGATCAAAAACTGTAAAAATAACTTCGAACGGGTTGCATTTTCTTTGCAGACCGAGATATAAACAGATCAATAATCTTCTATAAAGTTCTTCTTAAATAAATATTTTCATATTGACAGCTGTGTATATTTATTATCTTTCGGAGAGTACAGTATGGAACGCATGATCGCATCTATTTATAAAATATAATTTCACAAAAATGTCTTTTAATTTGAAACGTTTATTCTCTAGGTCTCAAGTGCAGTACTCCAAAAGATATTCAATTGGAGTTTCAACATGAAGGTAAAGTATTAATCTTAAATATGTTTTATTTTTTAGCCTAAAAAAGTTACTAAATTCTCAAACATTATTGCTCAATGCTTTAATATTGTAATGTTTCGTGGTTTTTAAAATAATTATTTACCTATCTGTTCCAAGTGAAATCGGTTAAAGTGTTCTATGTAAGAAAGAACGCATCGGCGAAAACGACATGTGTGCGCATTAGAAGAGGGTGGATGATTTCATTCACTCACTCAACATTCAGAAGACCCAGCTCTTTCTTTTAATTTAGACCATCAATTAACCCTCTGGGTAGCGAAAATCCCTCTTAAAAAGTCCTAGAAGATAGCCCACTTTTTCTCTAACCAGGAATACCATTTTTGACATAACAAAATCGAGTGCATATCCTCTTCACTGATGAATAGAGATTCAGTAAACATATAAACTACAAGTCTTCATATAGAGAAAGACTGTGCCCAGCTGTTTCTTTCACCATAACTGAAAACGATCATTTTAATCGAAAATGGAATCTATTTGTGGATATGCATCGCCCTAGCGTCTTTGATGCGGATACTGTGACCACACAAAGCTATAGATATGAGGCTTTTCAACTTTACGTGAGGAGTTACTGAAAATCTATTAGAGACGACATCCTTAAGATATATCATAACATGAGGCTCACAAATTCAAATTGTAGATTATTTTCTGGTAGAAGCGTGGATTCTCTGAATGATTTGGCCAACGAGATCGACAGATCTAAATCTCACAAACCACATCTGGGATGCTTCAAAGAGAGCCGTTGCATTTCTTCAGCCTAACCCAAGGAACTTCCAGGCTTTAAACTACTATCTGTGAGGATAATGTGATATATTGCCTCAAGGTACCATCAACAACCATATTTCCTGCACGAGGGCCTGCTGTGAAGCTAGTAAAGCTGTGCCGGATGGTCAACTGCTGTTTAGACGAACGATTCTGTTTTGCCTTGTGTCTTACACATATCTTACTTTCGTCATTTATAGTCTCGGATAGGTATATCTATATAGGTATAGGTATATATATCCTTTTTAATTTTTTTATGTTAGTGCTTGCCATCTCCTATCATTGGGCATGTGTGTACGAAATTCCATTCAATAAACTAACAATGAATCCGATTATCTCATGATCCGTGTTATTAATCTTCATTTTAGAGACCACTATATGACGCCATACAGAACTTGTAAAGATTATTTTGTGGTCTTTTTTCTAATGAATATAAAGTTCCTTATATATAGTCTTAAGAAAAAGAATACTGGTTAATGCGTCAGTTGCCTATAAGCCGTCCAGGTTTCACGTCTCACCATCGTGTAAAAACTGAAAGAAATGTAAATCATGATATCTCATGCGGAGAAATAAGATCCACTGAAGTTTCATAGAAAATAATGGCAACGCAATGATCTTACTTATGTGGGCTTCGCCTGGCAACGGTAGAAGGAACTTTGAATAGAGACGGAATAACTTTGCTAACGGACAGTTGAGATTGTAAATTATAAACACGTAAATAAATTATCTTCTTTCTTCCCTTTGTTTTATAGTATATGTTGGCTATCAAGGAGAAATTAATAATCTGATATACAACATCTCATGTACTAAATATCCAAACAATACAGAAATGTTGAAAAAGTTCAGCTGTTTGAGATTTTACTTATGCAAATTCATATGAAATTGCAGTATGAAGTGACATTAAAAATAATTATAATTCTTTAAGAACTTGAACTTCTTTTCAGAAAATGCCTGTTTATTTAACGATTTAAACAGACAGTTGAGAAAATCGTTGTAAGAAAATATAATTAAATATTAAAAAACTGTTCCACTAAAAGTGCATTTCACATTCATGAAAAGAATTCGCTATAGTTTCTATTCTTGAATTTAAACTCGATTCATCTTTTTCTGATCGTTATTCGTTGAATTTGTCATAACTCATTTGAGCGCTTAAAAGATGAAATGTGTGTGTAACTGTAAAGATTCAGCTCTCAATTTTTTATAAGCTTCTATATTTGTGACTTTATAAAGTCAAATATTAGTTTAAATTAACCCTTTGCGGACAGGTGAATTTTTAGAACATTGAGATCAGGTGGCGAACTTTATGCGCCATCTCGTTCTTCCAACTCTACGCTTATTTAATTAAACATAACTTTATTTTTTACGTTATAATACGATTAGAGGTTGAATGGATGGATGATACAAACATTTGTGTTCGAGTTTGAGTTTATATTCTTCGTGAACTGGATTGTTCTCCAAGTCAGTTTCGGAATTAGTTTCTAGGTCGCTGTAGTCAGTCACTTCTCCATCGAGATATAATGCATCAGATTCGTCCCCAGCTGCTATTTTCTTGCTTCATTCTTCCAAAACAGCCGAATATTGCTCTGAAGGGATAATTTCCCGCCGTTTCGTGATAGCCGGGTTGGGTTATGGAGAGCGTTTCATGCATTTTCAAGTCCGATCAGACCGAACTGACTGATTCATTAGCAGTGGAAACTATCGGAACAAGTAGGGGGAATGTTAGTACGAGGATAGACGGGTGGCGAGCTGTCTACCTTCGATAGTTTTTATTCAGCTTATGTTAAATACCCACTGGCGCACTCTATACGCCGTACCTGTCAGCAAAGGGTTAAGAGAATTCTAGAATAAATTTTAATCAGAAAAATTCTTCGCACAGAAAATTCGTACAATCAATGCATATGAAGAAGACAATTATTAAAATTCTATTCGTGTTTTTCTATATTTATTTTGAGCTAATGAAAGTTTGCATATTTTTTTCAGGAATATCATGTAGCACAGCAAGTTTCATTTCTGTTTCAACGATGGCTTTGGTTCTGGCTGCATTCGCATTTTTCATCCGAAGGCAATAAACATTTTATCGCTCAAAATTCATCCAGAAATACGATGGTCTATATTCATTATATTTCGCCTGTTTTTATATTGTGTGACATTGATTTCATAGGAATTATAGATTTCTTTTTATCACCGACTATTATTTGTAGTGATTGCTTACTATAATAAAGTTTCTTACTTTTTTTAAATTTTCTGTCGAATTATTTGTGCCTAACAAAATATGAAGAAATCAATCTGTTATCGAAAGAGAGTGGATAAAGTGGGGCATTTAACTAGTGATGGGTAATATAGTAATTTTAATTTTAATTTTAACCCTTACCGGCTTTCCTACCCAAAAAGCATCATTTGCCCATACACTATTCATGTGCCCAGTGAACATTAATAGTTATTTTGAGTGTTACATAGAATAATTATTTTATTTCATATTCATTGTTTCATATTACTTGTTGCAATTCTATGCTTTTTTATCTTATATTTTATTTTTATATATCTTTTAATATATTATCTTCTTAAATGTAGATAGCGCCACTGTTTTAATTAAATTTTAAAGTTTATCGTTATATTTCAAAGTAAAACTTTCAGAAATAAACTTTTGGTTACGATAATTAATTTTTAAAATTTTTAATGCCTTTTCAGGTATTTCATTGTATTGTGTTATTAATTGTGATACAGAATTTTAAAAAAAATTCAGTTTTCTGCGGTAATGTATTCATTGTTACTTTAGTGTAATGATTGGTATCATGTAAATATATTTGATAAAAAGGTTTGTTTTTGTTTTTTAACATAGAATTTATTTTTTAAGGTATGTTAATTTTTTTCTTATAATTTGAACTCTTGGTTAATGTGCAATAATTATAATTATTAACGATTATTTAAGTTAATGACTTCTCTTTATTTTTTCTCTTTATTTCTTCTTATTTAGGGTTGATTATCCTTTCTGTTTTTTCAACAATTAGGTTTCATGGATGGTTAGCGCTGTAAAATCTGATTTAACAGGAAGATCTAATCCAAATTCTAGCTGGCTACTTTAATTGTTGGAATTTCAAAATTTGGATTGTCTTTTTCAAGTATCATTATATATAATTATATTTACAATTCTTATTTTAAGTCTTAATGTGATTATTTTCATACGTTAACTTATTTGTTTCCTTATATTACTTGGATAAAATTAATTACATTATGGTTGAAATTAAGGGTTTTGCAAATATATATACAGGGTGTTCCAGTGGAATAAGCATTTATTTCCTTAAATATTGATGCTAGACATATACTTACAATTACAAAGTTTCATCAATTAAGGTAAGAATTTGTATGAAAAGCCTTTGGTATCCAAGAGTATTTATAATAAAAAGTTACAAAAATTAAATTTTCAAACGTCCCCGCAGTGCAAAAATGTCATAAAGTAAAATGTTGGTCTCACATTCATCTATTTACATACAAAGTTGAGAGCCTCTATCTACAAAAATTACAGAGATATAAGAAGACAAAGTTATTGACTTAGACCACTTTTCCATACCTCTGACAGATGTTTGATCCAGTCTTTCGATATACATTTTAGGGATAATATACATATATCCCAAAATTATTTAAAGGGCGGAATCAAAAAATAGCAAAGCATTTGTTAACTCTTGTTAAATCTAAAAAATAGTCAAATAATACATTAATTTAAATATTTACAAAAATAGTTAATCTTGTGAACCTTCAAAAAATATCATCGGTGAGATATCAGCAGTGAAGCTCATCTCCTCAGAAACAAGCAAAGCTATAAAACAATACTAGAATACAATTAAAATACAATTTTTCAAAAATAACTTTACTTTGAAATAGTACAAACTTGTAGTTATAATTATCTGAATTGTTTTTTAGAAAATTACAGTCCCTTTTTTCGGTGAGTGACTTTTAAGAACAGAAATCGAATATTTAGTAACCAGCCAAGTTCTCGTTGTGGCAACATGAAAGTGAATCCGAAACTTAAAATCAGCCAATGAAAAAAAAATCGAAAGAGCGGAGGCGAACCATGGGGAAGATTGAAGGGAAAAAAAGAACATTAGAGTTGGCCTAGCGAAACCAGGAGCACCCGAAAATCCAGTTCTGGCTAAGTTCTAAGGCAGAAAGAATAGTTATTCGCCTTCGCCCATTATGTCACGTAGTTGTACGCAATGAGCGAATTTTAATGCTTTCCGAAACCAGTTAATGTGCAGGCCCAATCTGTGTCTGTCTCACTTTTTAATCCATTTTCTGTCTTCTTTTCTCGTTTTTGTCTTTTTTTCGTTGATAATTGAACTCTCAGAGTGTAGAAATAAGCAAATAAGAATAAAAAATATATATAAGAAAGGTGCAGTTCATGCCCGCGCCGTCGATTTTTCGAGAAGACGTCGGGATAAAATAAAAAAGTAAACATTTTTTATTAATATGTAATTTATTTATCAATCTCTTTAATACAATATTTACACAGAGTAGTATAATGGTTAAATAAATAAATCACAAGTTTATCGCATGTAGCAAGGGTCTGTGGTAGCTTGTGATTTATCTATTCTGTAACCATTATACTACTCTGTGTAAATATTGTATTAAAGAGATTGATAATTAAATTACATATCAATACGAAATACTTGTTTCCTGATTTTATTCCGACATTCTCACGAAAAATCTGCGGCCTGGAACCGAACTGAGGCCTTTCGTATGTTTTATTTAGAGTAGCTTTTGATCGCGCCATTTGTTGCCAATATATAGAACTACATTTCGCGTATTCGCAGTAAAACTTTATTTACTAAAAATACTCATATTTCTCGTAATATTTAAAATTTTGAACTCAAATTTTAATACAATGTGTCTTTTACGTATTATCAAATATTTTGTAAGTTTCGTACAATTCGAAAGAAGACTCTGCATGTTATAATAACAAAAAACATGCGGAGTTCGAAATTTTCAATTTAATGCCGATTTTTACTTTCTTTTCTTATATTCTGATAAATATTTTTTGTCTCACTTTGAGTCCTAGTAGTCCTCAAGCTCTTTAAAATGATACCAGATTCAACCTCCTAGTTAAATGCGTTTCCACGCTACACTTATTTATAACCTTACATAAAGCTAATTCATAACAATCACGCGCATGCGCTTACACTGGTAGGATGACGTTAGAGGCAAAACAAATACTATGCGGCAAACTTTTGCAGATAGGATCGATCCGTTGTGGGGTCAGACATTCTTTTCGCATTATTAGTCTCGTAGTTATTAGAGATTGAAATCTGACGGTATTTTGTGACACAAGAAAGTTCGACCGACTATCACTGTAACGAGCGGAAAGACGTTTTCATGTCAAGAACGAAAATACGAATTTTTAAATAATTTTAGTGAGCTTTGCAACTCTGTAGACCTAAACGACTAGTCGCAAATGCTTTTAGGTAAAGCTTAATGATATGCACAACGCTAAGAACAAATAATTCAGTATTCTGGTTCAATATTATGCTATTTTCCTTTTATACCACAAATTTTCATTTTCTCAATTCGTCCTTCTATTCTTTATTAAGTCGGTAGTTGAAACAATCTGCCAATGAAACTGAGTAACTATTCGTCTTTGATAATTTATATTGAATCCGTGATGATTGGCTGATATACGTTTTGACAAATATTTGCATTTCGCTGTTTTTCTATGTTGAATAAATTTGCATTTCTGCAATATACATCTCCAAAGGACTTTGTGAACAGCCCCTTGAAATTTAAAAATTAACGCACCTCTGTAAGTTTTGAAGATAGAATCGTGAAATGTAGCTTATACATAGATGAGGATAAGAGAAACATTTCACTCATTGACACTTTTGCTCTACGAGGAACATATAAAAATTTAATTTTCTTAACTTTTTCCTTTCAACTTTCACAGAAGTCAAATTTTTTTTCACACAAATTTCTTCCTTATGTGATGAAACTTTGCAATTGGAAGTATATCTCTAGGTAAAATATTTAAGGAAATAAATGCTTGTTGCACTTTTTTGGCACCCCTATATATATTATATATATATTATCACGAATAAAGTAAGATGTGAGTTTTAGAATTTTAGATTGCAGTTTTATTCACTACGATGACCTTATACTGATCATAGCCAGCAGTCTTTGAGAATGTTGATAATATGTTTTCATTATGTGTAAAGAGTGTGGTATAAATCTCAGACAGTTTCATGTCATCGAAACCCATATGTGTGATTGTTTCGATAAAAAGTTAAATTCATTTCCTTCACAATGTATAATTCACTGCTACCAATTTCAGATTGACTGATATATTTTATTTTTCTATTTTTGGTATTTTCTTGTATTTTATCCTTTATTTATCATAGAATTCGATTAAGAGGAGAAATAAAATGAAGAATCAAATTATATATTCTTTTAATGAATGTTTTTTGACAACAGTTCTAAATGGTTCAAGACACAGTAATACAGCTTATCTTCCAGAAAAGGTTCTAAATATAAATTAATTCGTATAAAATATAATATATGCATTATTTATGTACATCAGTACGGTGCGAATAAAAATTTAAAATCCAAAATGGTCTCTCATAACATTGCAGTTTTCGAGATGAGGGCCAGTTCCATAACTTTCTCCCGTGAAATCAGTGTCTATGTTAACATATGTGGGATTTTTCCTGGAGTATTTTGGCCAGTCGAAAGAATCACTTGGGATCCTACAGGTTAAAAAAAGCGTTTACAAATTAAATCTTTAAAACATTAAATAAAAACAAATATAACTAACTTTATTGTGTTTTACCCCCCCCCCCCAAGCGCCAAATTAATTTTAACTTTGAACTTTCAGATTTAAAAAAATTAGCTTTTAAAGCGAATGAACCTGTTTTTTGCATTGAATTATATCTCTTAAATCTTAAGAATATTTTATCCATGGTTGTTTAAGAAAATATGCATACTATCAGGTTTTGAACTCAACCAGAAAACGAAAAAAGACGTTCCCGCCGCTAGGAGGGTTAATCGTTTATTTACCGAATTAACTTACCAGAAACTTTTCAATTTTATTTCGGCATCATTATATACGTTTTAATGCAGAATAACCCCAGGAAAGATGAAAAAACTTTTTTAATTAAATAAAATAATTTAATTAATTTGGTAAATGATTAAAAAAATAATTTTTGTCCTTATCTTCCATCTACTCCTAGCTGTCTTATCTACATTCCTCGTGCTCATAGGAATACTATCAAGAAAGATGGTCAAATTAAGAAGATATACGAGTCATTAAAGTAGTACTTTTAATTACCTTCGGAAAATAAAGAGTTAAATCTGCAAATATGCAAAATGTTAAATCGAAAAGATCAATTTCGTAATTTTCACTTTTAAGCACAAAGGACAGTTTAATCTAAGAACTGTTATTTTAATTCAAAACGCTATTATTTTGTTTATTCAAGTTCTAGATCTTTCTTTAACATTGTAGTTGGATGATTCTCGGCTATTCTGTAAGTGTATAAAGGCTGAGTCCCACATGTTCTGGACAACTTCTCAGTTCCGATGTGTTACGAGTTGCTTGAAGCTCTAATAAAGCTACCTTAATATTAATTTGTATCAAGTAATTCATTGCATATTTGTGACAATATATATGGAATAAAAAACATTTCTTTGAATAAATCTCGGAGATGTGTGTGTGAAAATGGCACCATATATAAACGAACTATTCAACAATTAAAAATATATATAAGCAGCATTTAACTCAATGATATCCATGGGGGGCAAAATAGAATTACAAATTATACTTAAATTGAATTCCGCTTCCTTATAATGTATTTCGGCTTCCCATGATCTATTCACTTGTCTTTAACCGGTTAAGGATATAACCCGAGTTAACTCGTCCTAAATGCCATAGGTTACAAAATAATTCGGTCCTAAGCGGTTAAGTTAACCTGCGAAAATTATGAATATATGTGACAGGCTGGAATAAAGTGGGTGAAATGCAATATGAGAGAAAACTTTTTAAAGTTTTGCCAGTTTCACGCCAATTTTGCCGATTTCGTGTGAAAAAAGCAGATTTTCAAATAGCATAATGAACAGAACAGGTGTAAGGCTCCTAAAATAGTATGAGATAAAAACATCAAATTTGAAGTTTAAAACCTTCTGGAAGACATATACACATATTAAGCCAAAACTATGAATAAAATATTTGAGCAACATTTTTAACAACCAGTTATATCGGCGAACCAGTTGGTCACCAAAGGCGGTTGGTCTTTAATATTTGTTTCAGTTAGGTAAAGCTGGAAAAATCAGAAAAATTGATTTTGTCAGGTTTTTAACTTCCAAATACATTACTTTTTTTATAATAGTTTTTCCACGTTTGCATTCGGGAAACTTTCTACGGTGTTTTTTTTATTTCTCTAATATTATTATAAGTTTGATGTAGAAGAACTGCATTTAATTTTTTCTACAATAAAATCTAATACCACGCAACATGGTACTATTTTTTTGTTTTGCTTCGAACCATAGCTTTTTTGTATGCAAATATTTAATATAAAGAAGGTAATGTAAAAATAGCGTAATAATAATTTGAGCTCATTTCTCCAAAATTAACAAGAAACAGAAGTAGTATTTCTTTTGGTGCCCTACTCTTAGCTGACTGAAAAGAGGTACCACTTTTCCTCCAATTATTTGAAAATGAAAGACACAGCAGAAACCGTCCAATAAGGTTGAAGCTATTCAATGTAATGGAGCATCTCCTCACTTGCCCTCATACAGCACAGAATTATTGAGTGAGAAGGTCTAGACACTGCCCTATCCTAATCTAAAACCATGTAACTGTGGTCAAAGACGCTCTCCCAAACACATAAATATAAGAAAAAGTGTATGTCCAAAAGCTTATAGAATATATGACATTTCAACAAAAGGTGCTCAATACAATGTTCTTAATAGTTTAAAGTCTTTCCATTTCTCAGTATGACATTGTATGCACGTTTTTCCATCGACATAATTAAGGTTTGTAATATCTCTGGTTCCAAGTTGTACCATACACTTTCAATGGCTGTCTTCAAGGCATTCACTGAATAAAATTGCCCTTCATTCTCATATACCTTCCGAGACATAATGCACCACACATTCTCAATTGGGTTTAGTTCAGGACTCATCGGTGGCCACTCAAGAACAGTAACATTTTTCGAGTTTAAATAATTTTTCGTAGCATTGGAGGTATGGATGAGAGCATTATCATGCTGATATTGCCAATTTCCTCCCTCTATGTTTTCTGCAAATGGCATAAGATGATTTTCTAGTATTTCTATGTATTTAGGAGAATTCTGTCGGCCATCTAAAAAGGCCAAATCCACTTTACCGTTGAAACCGAAAGCCGCCCACACCATCACAAATCCACCACCACTTTGCCTACTGAAAAAGCAGCTGGGCTCTTTTCGTAAATTATGCCAATATTTTATATTCCTGTCAGGTCCATCGAGGTTCCATTTTTTTCATCATTGAAAAGGACAGCCATCCATTTATCATTATATGACATATGATTACGAGCCCATTGTAATCTCTTAATAATGTGAAGCTTTGAGAATGGTAATCTGCGAGCCATTTTTGCGTGGATCATATAACCAGATTCTATAATTCGTCTATGAACAGTGTTCTTGGAGAATTGCAATCGGGAAGTCCTAGTAATTTTGCGAACCGACATTTTCTGACTTGGAAGACATTCTTTGTATCCGTCTATCACTGCGAATATCCGTCACACGTGGTCTTCCCGAACGAGGTTTTGTCTCATATGGCGTCTTACAAGTTAATACACGATAAATCATACTTTTAGAACGATTTAAAAGTTTCAATATTTTCTTAACAGTCTTAGCAAGGAATTTCAAATGCAGAATTTTACTCACTTCTTCATTAGAGAGCTGCGAACCTTTAGGCATTTTGAAACGCAGAAAAAACGACCGCTTTCCTTTTCTTACAACATATTTATTAGGCTCCGAATCGACGCCATGATTACCGATACCATATTTGCATAAAATTGCATTTGTCTATAAACTTTTGGGACAGGTTATTTCTGTTTATTCTACGATTTAAAAATTGGCATTAAATATAAGGGGTAGAATTGTTGTTTTTTCAATATAATAGACATAATATATATATACAGTAAGTTTCATCGAAATACATCATATACAACAAAAAATATAGGCAAAATACAAGATTCTGTAAACTTTTGGGACAGAGTGTATATTTGATCCTCAGATCGCATGATTTTTTTAAGTCCCCCTTGTGGTCATTTACTTGGTTTTAGTAATTATTTACAAGATTCATAACCGCCTACCATCCTCATGAAGCTCCAATAAACCAAATAGAATTCAAGTAATATATTATAGCCATTTCAAGTATCATTATATCATAGCATAACTGCCTAACGCTAATGTTATCAGATAACAAAATATGATTAATTAAGCATCAGCAAATTTGTGGTCAACGACTTCAGAATTGACTAGACGCAATTCTGCAATCGTGAACCAACCGACATTTGACTGATTTCGGGTTTATTTTTGAAAACTCTGCCTAAGTGCCATAGTTTAATATGCAGAAATAAATCAATAAAGATTCTAACCTTTCTTTCGCTACGTCTTTTTTCTTAGATCATTTAAACAATTCGTTATTCAAACTTTTCAATATTTTGATTTTTTTTTTCATTTGGCGAAGATAGTTATTTAAATTTCATTGAACGCAAAAAATGTTGTGCTATTTTACGCTTAAATAGGGAGTTCTACAAAATTACTTTTTAAAACAAAGAACTCGCGGATCTTTATCGATTTTTTAATAAAATACCTCTGTATTTTACAAAATAACACGTTCTATTACTATAACGGCAATGGGTACGCAGTAAATTACTTACCCATTCTTTGCAAAGTTTGTCCAGACCTTAATCATTTTCGAGCTTAGTTCCACCTCTACAGGCTCATAAAGAAGAGATTTTCTAATCGGTCTTCCGAAGACAAACTGGATCTCGTCAGTGTGTGCCACCCCCACGTAAGAAGACCAGGCGGTATTACTCGGTATGTGCGAGAAAAAATAAAAGTAGACATTATTCTTCCTCTCTGCATAGCTCTCGGCAAAGTAGACTGTCACACACAAAATAGTTCTGTCCCCAGTCGCAATGTAGACTTGCCTCTTGATGGCACCATAATCATCATCTGGAATGCTGCCTAAATAGTACTCAACGTATTTTTCAGGATTATCAAATCCACGAAAAATGCTTCTAATCATATCTTCTGCGTGAGTTTTGTTGATGATGGTATTCTTATGTCCAAAGAATCCAAATACTTCCGGTTGCCCTGTGGTGATGATGAAAGATCCTTCGTCGTTAGTGTTGCCTATCAATAGAGGGACGTCGTGGAAGTTGCCTTCACGGATTTCGTCCAGGGCATTTCTGGGAAGCAAATCGTCGCCGTACTGCGGGAAAAAGGAGGTGGTGGACGTGGGATCGAAAGACCAGAGGGCACGAGCAAGATGGACGGCCGTTTTGCCTAAGGTATAAATGAGAAGGGAAAAACATGGCTAGTGAAACGAATTTATCTTAAATGCGCTGTAATGAGCCTTAAAAAATTCTGTAATCATTTAATTAATTATTACGATGAGTAAAGAATTGCTTAGGCAGAAACAGGGGAATCGATTCATGATCTTCTCCACGATCTGCATAATTTTTAATTCATTTCTCCACAAACTGCATAATTTTTAATTCATTTTTCCACGATCTGCATAATTTTTAATTCATTTCTCCACGATCTGCATAATTTTTACATTCACCTCTCACTTTGAAGCTACTCGAGAGATAACATAAATCTGAATAGCCATGCCGACGTTCACTCTACAAACTTTTCATTCCGGCAGGGCCTGAGAGACACGACTCCATCATAAATTCGTCCTCTAAGTAGGATTCTTTCCCGTTAAATACAAAGGGGTCAAAAACTCTCCTGCGGAGAGTACTGTAAGGCGGAAGTTTGGAGAAGGGATGCCCGCTAAGATGTCGTCTATGTCATCTGTCAAAGACACAAACTTCCCGTCTTTTTCCCGAAATAATTTTCATGCAGCCTCAAAATCTGACTTTAACCTAACTAACGATACTCTACCAGTCAGAGGACGTTCTGAGAGATAATCATAAAAGTGGGGTCTAGGTATAGTAAAGTTGCCATGCGCTACGCAAGAAAACCGCTTACAGCGCCACCTGGCGGGAAAATTCGGAGTTAAAAGCTATTAAATTAGCGTTCTTATCTCAAAAATGGTACTAAATACGGGAAAAAAGTCAATTACAAAGTTGTTCAGCATCATCGATTTATTGCAAAAAAATCTTGCGCACAAAAAATGATACAAATGAAAAGAACAAAACGCACATTTGTTTGATCGCGTTGAACAAAACTACACTTGCCGGAAATCAGGCTCATCTATCTGTCATGCTCAAAATGGTGTCCTTCAGCAACAATACACATCTGGACAAGGGACTGCACTTCCGCTGCACATTGTACAACATGGCAGGTGACATTCTGGCACAAGCATCCGTAATACGGTTTCGAAGTTCCTGCATTGTTAGTGGAGGGGTTGCATACACTCGCTATTTGATGTATACCCACAGAAAAATGTCCAATGGGTTCAGGTCAGGTGAACGTGGAGGCCATTCTACGCAACCACCATACCCGATGACTTGTTGCTGAAATGAGTCCCGAATGTACGGTTGGACACTTTATACCTTGTACGGAGGGCGCGGTCGTGTTGGAACCAAACATTCCGGAGGTCACTCAACGGCAAATCCTCTAGAAAATCGGACATTACGTCCTTACTTTTCTCTTTACTTCCGCGTTATGTCGCGTTACAATTTTGGGAGTTTCGAACCAAACAAATATGCATTTAACGCCTTCTATTTTTAACATTATTGTACAGAAGGTGTCTTCTCTTACTAAATCAATGATGCTGAATAACTTTGTAATTGACTTTTCCCCCGTATATCGTACCGTTTTTGAGATAAGAACGCTAACTCCGAATTTTGCTGACAGGTGGCGCTGTAATCGGTTTTCTTGCGTAGCGCATGACAATTTTACTATACCTAGACCCCACTGTTATGACTATAGCTCTTTCCGTTCAGAAATTATTGGGGTGACAACGAACTTTAGCGGGCACAATGTATCATTCTATAATATTAAACGCTGATGAAAGAATAAGGATTTACTCCAATAATTGTTGTGATAAGAATAAGAAGAACAAACTAATTTAAGAACTAATAATATGGATAACGAATTTCCTTCAACATTGTAGAATAAAATATGACATTCCCAAGAGTACAAAATAATTGATGTTTTTCACATGCAGCTTTAGCCGTAAGCCGTACTTAGAACAAAATAGGACTTTTTAACCCTTAAAGGTCCAGTGTTGCCTTGAAGCAACATACCCATTTTTGTTTTCTAAAATCTTGAGAATAAGACTGAAGCTCTAATGCCTGTTGTGGCCAATAGGATACACACTGAAAGTTTTATTAAATCAATTTACAACATATAGATGGCAGCCTGAGTGCTGACTGAAAAATTAAAAATTATTCCACATGCGGCTGCATCTTTTTAGTTTTGTTTGTACGGTTGAGAATACCATACTTTATTCTACAATTTTGAAAGAAATTCCTTATCCGTATTATTATTTATCGAAATTCATCTGTGTTTGATATTATAAAATTTTATCAAAGAAATGTTTTTCTCAAATACAGCCCAGTTTTATCAATGGGTAATAAACTGTGTTTTAGCCATAAACCATACTTAAAACATAATAGGATTTTTAAAGCAATTGTTTCCTTAATTCCTTTACTTGTTTAAGGAGGTATTACAAGGTTGGGCGTTATTTCACGCTTTGAGAACTGATATAAATTTACAGTGTGAATTCAAGAAATATAAAGGGTAATCTAAAAGTTAGGGAAAACTTTAAAAAATTGATAATTTGAAAACGGATAAAGATAAAAAGATGCGATTTGCACTGAACGGGAGGCAAATAAGCCTGATTTTATTTTGTGCCGAAAGCAAAAATGAATGTTTTAATAGTCTTGTTTTCGATGTGGTTTCTGGTGTGGTTTCACCATTAACCCTTTGCGGTCCATTTTTTTAGAGAAAGTCACGGGGAAACAGTTTCTGTGACTGTTGAGCGCTATGCAGCATTGTTATAGAACAACATTATCCCAGAACTGCAACGCGACAGGCGCTTCATACACTCACTCACCTTCATGCAAGAAGGAGCAACATCCCATACAGCTGGGCCTGTGCAACGCTTACTACGGTCATCATTTAGAGAGGATCCTGTTTTCATTTGATCCTTTTCACATGCATGGCTTACCAGATCTCCCGATCTGGCACCATGTGACTTTGAGCTGTGGAGATTCTTGCATACAAATGAGGGACAGGAAATTGAATAGCAGTAAAGTTATTTGTAACTTGTAAGCAACTTGTTAGGGTTAGTCAAATAAAGAAGTATTCAATCACAATATTTTTTTTCTTTTTTACTTATGTCATAAAGATGAACTGACTTATTTCCCATCTGATCGGTGAAAGCCGTATCATTTATCTTTATTCGTTTTCGAATTGTTAATTTTTAATGTTTTTCTTGACTTTTGGATCACCTGGTACGTAATGCTAGTTTCTATTTTTCAAACCAGCGAGAGTGGTCTCCCACTTTTCGTATACTCCCTAACACATGTGGAGAAAAAATAAGTGAAACGGCACTAAAACGCAAAAAGCGTCCATAACACAGGTGAATAAAAATTAAGGCGAACGGCATACCACGAGTTTCCCTCGCAAGGCAAAAGGCAGAAGTAAAATAAAGAAGCCCGCGCCATTAAGTAATATGACTTTGCTTCATTGGAATTATAAAGGAAATCGAATATGCAAATTGAACGTCTTTTCTTCAACCGATTGAAACGAAAATTGGACACAGTTCTACAATTAGGGTTAGAAGACCACGTACTAAATTTCATTTATCTATATCTAAGTCGTTGCGTTTAAAAGTTATGGCGTTCAGAACCATGCGGGTTTTACAGACAGACAGACAGTAACCGCGTAAACGGATTTGGTCCAAAATTTGATACCAACCTACATTCGTGATGATAAAACTGTGCACTAAATTTTATCCACCTAGCTAGTTAACTTTTTAAGTTATCGTGTTCACATGAACACGGACAGACAGACTTCCCGTGGGCGGATTTTGTCCAAAATTTGATAGAAACCTACAGATTATATATAACCAAATTTCATCACTGTAGCTTTAAAAGTTTTTGAGTTATAGTGTTCACAAACATGCAGACATAATTCTAAAATTGTGTTTTTCGGACTGAAGGAGGTCTAAAACGTGGAGATTCATCAAAATCTCGAGGTCGAATTTCTTGACGATTACAATACTTTCTCTTTGTATACTTTGTATACGAGAAAATAAAAATAAATATAATAGACTTTCGTATAGTTTGACTTTTTATAACTTGTCAAAAAAAATTGTGACGAGTTCTCATACATTGCGATAAAAAATTCCGTATTAAGAATGAAATAAATTTTACAATTTTAAATAATTTCAGTTGTTTTGTTTAGAAAGTAAATGCACCTATCTGTTATTTGTATATGAACGGTGATGATGACAGTTTAAAGAAGTAACTTCAACAACTGACAGATTAAACAAAGTAGCAGCACTTTGCGCAGTTGTAATTTTACATGTTTGAGCATGCATAAATTTGTCCGATTATGCATGCCCCGTATAACTAAGGTGACCATCTTTTTCCCAATGAAAGGGATGCCACAAATAAATTGAAGAAAAAATACATAGTAAATGAAAGAAACATTTTGTTCATTGCAGCAATAATATAGAACACATTATAATGCGATAAATGCATAATAAAAACATTTATAACGTTTTAAATTTTAATTATGCATACATGCCTATTAATTGCTATTTAAATGAGTACTTTTCCATTGAGTGAATATTTTCTGTCAATGTATTATCTTCTAACAATATATTGGAAATATCGGAACAAGAAATATCCTTCATAGTGAATTTCTTAGAGTATCAACATTCAGTCTCGATTTCTCACATGTCCAAAAATCATTAGCGAGTGTAAATACCCGTTCAACTGCTGCTTTAATTCTAGAGCACTACAACGAAAATTGAACAAGAATAAATTTTCACATAAAATATGTACATTTTTGAAATGGCTGAATATTCCCACCATCTTTTATCAATTTCATCATGCTTCTTTTCCTATTGTATTAATTTTTCAGAATTTAATTCCAAAGGACACATTTCGGAAGAGGACGGTTGGTCACCTTAGTAAAATTCGATTTCCTGTTGCGCCAAAGTACTTCCCGCGTTGTGCTGAAATCTACTTACTGTACGTGTTTGGAAAATCTCTCGTGATTTTTCAATCTATCATCCATAGAAGAAATTCCTTTAGTAGATTTCACAATTCTCTCCCTTGCAATTTAAATTTAAGGAAATTTTAAATTTTTACTGATGTGTAATTTGCGTCATATTATGGAAATCTAGAAATTGATGCAGGAAATGTAACTTTTCATAAATCATGAATGTTTCAGCTGTTAAAGTTTTTAATAAATTACACTGCTCTGCAAAAAAAAAAAGAAATTCGAACTCTGATACCATTCCTTCTTATCCTTATGTAAAATGACCTACTAAATCCAAATATGACCCTTATTTTGCCCATCACCCACCGTTTTCGCGGGCCGCCCCCCCCCCTATTTGTAACACTGTTTGGTAATTTTACGCCCATGAATTTGATTTGGAGGGGGGAAAGCATTATTTTAACCATTAAATGTTTTCTGAGGGGCTATAGAGGTGATAAGTTCTAAAATATGAACATTTGTAGCAAGGGGGGAAATTTGGGAGGGATTTGTCCCCTTAAATTTTAAAAAAATCAAGAAAAATGACCTGTTTTTCTTGCTTGTTTTCGCAATTTTTTTCACTTATTTTCTACATATTCCCACCCCCCCCCCCCTTTTCCTCACCCAAACACCCCAAATAATAAAAATATATAACAGAAATTTTGGCTAAAAGAGGGTGAGGGGGAGAGGTCCCGAAGCCCCCACAAGAAAGTTTGGAAGATTCACTGTACAACGTTGCCGATCTTTATTTTTATCACTGTTCTGTAATTTTATGGCCATGAATTAAATTTGGAGGGGGGAAAGGATTATTTAAACAGTTAAATTTAAAAATAAAAATATAATATATAATAAATAATAATAATAATAAATCATATAATATAAAATATAATAAATGTAATTTATAATTATAGTACCTTCATCTGGTGCTTGCTTTCCTCTTGTACCATGAAGTAGAAGTTTTTCGTACAAATGACCAGCAGTATTCTGCCAACATGCTCGCATTTTTGAATGACAGCCATGCTCGTTTTTCTTTGCGATTCAGGTGTTTCATAAACGTTGAATCTTTGAAAAGTTGTCTAATCTGGGGGCCCACGAAAATTCCTTCCTCGATTTTAGCCTCACTAAGACGAGGAAATTTAGTTTTCGAAAAGTTAAATCCATCACCTGTCTTATCCATTGCTTTCACAAACTGTTTGATCAATCCGAATTTGATATGCAAAAGCGACAACGTTGTACAGTGAATCTTCCAAACTTTATTTTTATATATTAATTTCATTTATAATATATTAAATTTTTATTTTTAAATTTAAGTGTTAAAATAATCCTTTCCCCCCTTCAAATCAAATTCATAGCCATAAAATTACAGAACAGTGATAAAAATAAAGAGCGGCAACGTTGTATAGTGAATCTTCCAAACTTTCTTGTCAGGGCTTCCTGACCTCTCCCCCTCACCCGCTTTTAGCCAAAATTGTTGCTATATATTTTTATTATTTGGGATGTTTGGGTGAGGAAAAGGGGGGGGGGGTGGAATATGTAGAAAATAAGTGAAAATAATTGCGAAAACAAGCAAGAAAAACAGGTCATTTTTCTTGATTTTTTTAAAATTTAAGGGGACAAATCCCTCCCAAATCTCCCCCCTTGCTGCAAATGTTCATATTTTAGAACTTTTCACCTCTTTAGTCCCTCAGAAGACATTTAACGGTTAAAATAATCGTTTTCCCCCTCCAAATCAAATTAATAGCCATAAAATTACCGGACAGAGATAAAAATAGGGGGGGGGGGGCCCGGGAAAACGGTGGGTGATGGGGCAAAGTGGTGGTCATATTCGGATTCAGGCGTTCATTTTACATGAGAATTTGCAGGAATGGTGTCGGGGACGATTTTCATGCAGAGCAGTGTTATATGTTTTGGAAATGATTTCGTATCTTTGTAACCTTGGAAACAAAATGGTATTTTATATTTATCACAGGAAATGTTTTATTGTCTTATCTATACGATTATAAAGGAACCTAGAAAAAGATTCAGAAAAAAAACAAGTAATCATTTCATGTAACGTGTGATAACAAGTTCCATATAACGTGTATTATACAGTGTCAGCACTTATCGTGGTCCAATAGCTAATTTCTAAACCGTTAGATATAGACATATAGTTCCAAATGTAAATATGCTTTAAGTAAAGGAAAGAATTATATTTCATGTTTTTTTGAGTCACTAAATATATTTCTGAAAAAGTTACGAATTCTAAATTTATATACGATCCCCCGGTCCTATCTGTCATATTTAGTAAAATATTCTTGATAATCTAACATTTTAAACAAAAAAGTCCCACTCTTCAGCGACTAAAACTGAGCGAATTATGGAGCTTTGAATTTTATGATTTTTAACCAATCAGCGACCTCGTCGAGCAACTGCTGCGCATTGATTGGTGAATCGTCTGCAAGACGGTTATTAAAATGGTGTAAAGTGGTCTAAGTCAGCGATATTCAAAGCTCCGTAACTCGGTCAATTTTAGTCGCAAAATAGAGGGGCTTTTTCGGTTAAAATGTCAAGAATGTGCTACTAAATATGATAGATAGGACCGGGGGACTGTATAAAAAGTTAGATTTCGTAACTTTCTCAGGAATATATTTATTCACTCAAAAAACATATGTATTATAATTTTCCCCTTTATTTAAAGCATTTTTCCAATTGCAACTATGTGTTTATCTCTAACAGTTTAGAAATTAGCTATTGGACCACGATAAGTGTGGACACCCTGTATATTCGTCTGATAATTTCCTTCAAAACCAGGGGGCTCGACCACCCTAATCGGGGTAAATTTTTGTACGGGGTACTCAACTAGTTGTAAATTAAAGAACTGGCGGAAATTTGAGACCAATTTCATTACACTCGCACCCCACATAGTAGTTTTTGCCACCGGGCGGGGAGGCCGTGCCCCCAGTCGGGCAAACTCTAACGCCACTACTGTTCAATTTAATAGATGAAATTGTAAATAATATAGCAAATAATTTGATCATTGCATTACTTCTTAAGCAACCAACTACAGATTCTGGATATTTCTCGATCGTTTTGGTTTCAGACGCGCAACCAACGGCTTCGGCCAGGCGCTGACTGAGAGCCAGATTGGGTTGCAGTTGGTCGGACTTGAGGAAAACGGCCGTCGCGCTTTGCAGAATGGCCTTGCTGAAGAGACCGCTGGTGAGAGGGGAAATGCAGAGCAGGCTGACGGCCACTGATCCCGCGCTTTCTCCAAACAAAGTGATTCGTTTCTTATCACCACCAAATGATTCGATATTATCATTGACCCACTGTAGTGCCATCACCATATCGTACATGCCTGAAATAAAGGAAAAATATCGTCAAATGCTTTCTGCTGATTCCTGAATTGTTGCATATATACCAGCCGAAAAAAGACTTTAATAATTTTTTTAAAGTTATTATTGACTAGAAAATTTGGGTATTTTTCCTTTAGCCGGACTCAAATGTCGGCAATTGTGAACAGCCAAGTCGCCAAGAGCGAAGCGATTTTCCATTCGCCGGGCGCAAATGTCGCCAATTGTGAACCAAACGCGAGCCAAGTCGCCAAGAGAATGGTTGTAAGAAATTTGGCGGAATTCTACATTATTTGGCGATTTTTCGCTTGCGCCCGGCTAATGGAAAAGTACCAATATTTGTGCCCGTCTAAGACGGGCTTTTAGCCTGCAAACTATATCTCAGAACTGATTGTGACAGGTTTACTCACGAAGGATGTAATACAAAATCCCATGCCCATTTTTTGGCATAATTTACCAGAATGCTTTTGATTGTTGAAACGCAATTCAATCCAATTTCATTGTTTAAACAAATATTTTATTGCGTATTTCTCTTCAATTGTTGAAAGCTGAGGTTCAATGAGGTCTCAGGCAATCATCTGATTTGCTTGTTCAATAATGACGCAGGCAAAATGAGCGAGATTATTTCAAACTCCTCCCAGCATTACATATAAAAATATTTTTTGGCAATAATATACAACGATACTTTTCATTGTTGAAAAGCAATTCAATCTGTTTTCATTATTTAAACAAATATTTTATTGTGTGTTTCTCTTCCATTGTTAAGATGAGGTAATATTCTTATACAATCATCCGATTCTCTAGCTCAGTAATGACGCAATCAAAACGGGCGTGGTTATTTTAAGCTCCACCCAGCGTTAGAGACATATCTGGACAATTCTATTATAGATGACGATAATCTGAAATAATGCTATAATCTCAATTCATTCCCATTTTGTTCATTCAGTCTGTTCTACTCCTTTATCATTATTGTAATTTTGTGCATCTATTTTGATCTTAGAGGAGCACATATATGGCAGTGCATGCAATTTCTTAGCTTCTGTAAAACATATAGGGCTGCAAAAACATGGGCTCTCCAAGGACAGGTACACGTGCACCACTTGTAAGAACAGTGCCATCATGATCCGCGATGAGTCACTCGCAACTGAAACTCGATCAATGAATATGTACCCAACCCTAGAGACCAAAATTTTGTTAATGATTAATTAGCAGCTATATTTTTGGGTAGTTAAAACTCTGACAACCAGTCCTTATTCCAGATTCTTCAATACTGTGTGCTAAATAAATCCACGAAACTTTTTCGACTTAAAATATTTTGCCAAAATCTTCCCAATAAATACATCAAAGTAATTTGAAGTTGAAACTATTCTACTCTTTATTTCTGCTTACATATACACATAGGATCGTCATAACCTTTTCAGCCCATAAATGAGATATCGAAATATATATATTTTTGGGAATGAAACAGCGTCGCGAGATGAATACAAGCGTTGTGCTATATTCCTATACTAGCCGTCTTTGGCGACCAGCTTGTTCGCTGAGAATATGATTTCAATTGATTCTCTTATGCATAATTTTATATTCACGGTTCCCTTAACAAAGCAATTTTTAACTTTAAATTGCGAAAGACATTTAGCCCACGTTCTTTTCGTTGCCTTGCACTTGTTCTGTTCTTTGTCTACATGACCGTCCCTAATGAAGTCGAGTAACAAGAAGTGTGACATCGCACATTTTGGTTAAAATAAAAACATTTAAAATCAGAAGATTAAATTTTTAAGTTATTTTGAAATTAACAGAATTTGAGGGTATTTCTTAATCGGGGCTAAAACAACTTTCATGTGATTTTTTTTCACTTATATTCCCTTCTTCTCGAAAAAGGCATTCAGGGTAGGTTCTGAGAATATGGTAGCAGCAGAAATTCTTCACCATTAGAAGAAAAACTTCCCCTGTACTTGAAATGTGATGAACAGAATGAAATGAAAAACTACCCTTGAAATGTCCAACAGAAGATACATTGCCCCACCTGGGTGAGTGGTAGAACTGGCAGTGGCACAAACAGGTTCATCTTATTGAGGCGTTTTTCTTAAAAATTCAATTTGTTTAAGAGTATTTTGTGTTCATAAAGTAAAGATTTATAGCAAAATATATCAAATCCCAAAATACTACTGTTTTCAATTGCTCTTTTATATTAATATTTTATTACTCTTTTATATTAATTAGGTTTTTTTGTTGTAAACCTTAATCTTATTTCATGCAAAATAAGTACACATATAATTATTATTATTATGCTCACAAATGTCATTAAAACACATAGTTAAAGTTTAAAAATAAAATTGGAAATATGATCTATAACGTAGTGTTTTGTTTCTGAACTACAAGTATATGTTTATGTAATATAGCGTGACATGTGACAATGGGGAGGGGGTATGGTGAAGTGTGACACTTTGTGACAAAGGGGGGGGGGTCAAAAATATTGAAAAAGTGTGACATCATTTATGGACGGCCCCATTTCTTTGTAATTAAAATTTTAATAATGATTTATAGAATTTTTTAAAGTAACTGAACATCAAAGAAATAACTATTACTTCTTAGAGAAGCGTCTTCTGAACTTCAAAGCTAGAGACTATTTCTATAAATTGTAGTGAATTATTTATTAAGTGCATTGTCGCCGCAGAGAATATCTGTGCTACATACTTCATTTCGATTTTTGCCTTAGCTTATTGCTTTCGATGGATTTTCACACTTATATGCTATTGCCAGTGAAATTGTTGTTTTATCTTTTATATAAATTATCATAATAATTTATATAAAATTATTATGACATTTAATATATTATCTTGCTAATGTAAAAAAGTTTTTAAACTTGAGAAATAAATTATGAATCTTCAAGCATAATTTAAAGAAAATAAACACTTCCATCTCGGATAGTTTTAGTTATTGTGGGAAAAGGTAATTTTATTTTATCTTACGCTTGCCGCTTTCGGCGACCAGCTTGTTGAGTCTTGCATCGTTTTAAATTTATGGTCCTCTTAACAACGTAATTTTAAAGTTCAGATTGTGGTAGATATTTAATTCCCTTTATATTAGTGAACTTGGACCTCTTCTGTTCATTGTCTACATAAATGTTCCTAATGGAGTCAAATAACTGACCATGTCATGAAACCTCCAATTCCATGTTGTTGGCATCATTTTCACTTTCTTATTTCTCTTGTAAAATATCCATTTAATTTCAACATTAAAATGACGCAGCACGTTCTATGTCCAGCGGCATGTCATGTGGATTAAAATATGCTGAGAAAAGAATGAAAACATAGCAACCATAATCATTCAGATTAATGG
Source organism: Araneus ventricosus (assembly GCA_013235015.1). Classification (NCBI taxonomy): domain Eukaryota; kingdom Metazoa; phylum Arthropoda; class Arachnida; order Araneae; family Araneidae; genus Araneus; species Araneus ventricosus. The sequence continues at coordinate 29,610 of BGPR01002640.1, forward strand.
ATATGTTTCTTAATGTAAGCGAAATATCTTGGAGAGCTTGATTTACAGATTTCACAAAAATTTTGATGAAATAAAATATGAAAGCAAAATGTATCAGGATCCTCTCTCAGATTACATCAATGAAAGAGATTTAAATATTTGCTTAAACAATGAAAATGGTTTGAGTTGCGTTGCAACAATGAAAAGTATTGTTGTAAATTATGCCAAAAAAAAATTTTATTTATTAAAATTCGAGAAAACATTGTACGGCAACTTAATTGACATCATTGGAAAGGTAATATTTTGTATGTTCAGATAGTGTAAAAATGATTCTTGTGCTGTAATATTTTCGAAAGTTATTGGAGAAAAACGCCAAAATTTCACATAAATTTAATTAATTAAAATTCTAATTAAAATTTCAAAAAAGGACTCCGAGGTGCACATTCCAACCCTCTAAAGTATGTTTGTGCCATATTTTGTAACTCTAAGTCCAACGGTCTGACACGTAGAGAGCCAACACACAGACACACACTCACAGAAACACACGCATACTCCTTTATTATTAGTAGAGATTTAAAAAATCGTTCGAAACAAACTTTGCTCTGAATTTCAAATATTTTTTTCTTGCTTAATTCATGACTTTGTAATAAGTTATTTTAATATAATTTGAGAACTATTCATAATTGAATTTTTGGATGAAAGACAGTGCTAAATCTATTAATTCGACATGAAATTCTTCCATAAGAAGTGACGAATCCGGGGGGGCTATAGCTCGTTCCCCCCCCCCCCCCCAGAGCCAAGCCAGAATTCTTGATTTAATTTAACATCATTACATATGTTTTTTCTTAATTTCTCTCTTTATAAAATAATAAAAACGTTTCAACATTGCTTTTTAGCTTGAAAGGCTCGAAAATTTTGCTACTTTTGTAGTCATTCCACTTGCACTTGTAGCATTGACGCGGTCGAAGACATTTTTTGGCTAGTTATTTCATCGTAATTTTTATTAAATTATTGAAAGCATTACATTGTGCTTTATGATTCTTATTGTCAGGTGAGTAAAGTCTGTAAAGTTAAAGAATTGTGGTTTGTTTCACAAGTTTGACATTCATCACGACGATACAAAGTTTTTATGACCTCAGCCCCTCCCCCAGACCGGAATACTAGATTCACCACTGTCCGTAAAACAATATATAATCAAATGATATAGCTTGATTCATTCAAGAAATCGATGTTTCATCTTAAGAAGTTTTTAACTTTTTAGCTGACATGTTGCAAGTAATAAGACTGGGCTCAGGTAGTTGCCCTCCACATCTCAGCAACTTGAGGAATGAATCTTCCCGCTTAGTTGGTCTTACCTACATTTCCCTGTGCATCTTCCGAATCAGATGTGAGGAATCCAAAAACACCCAACCGATAATTGACGGTTACCACAATGACATTTCCGTGGACCGCAAGCGCACTTGCGTCGTAAACATCTAACCGGTTGGATCCGAAAGTAAATCCTCCTCCGTGGATCCAAAATAAGACTGCCAGATTACTTCCATTTCTGGCATTAAAAGGTGCATAGATATTCAGGTAGAGACAATCCTCGCTTTTGCCTGGTAGGTGGTCAGCCCAAGGAAAGGGATACGGTGTGTGCTGGACGCAGGCTGGAGGCATCCTGGTGGCTTCCAGGGTTTTGGTCCATGGCTTCACAGGTTTTGGCTTCCGGAATCTTAAATTACCAAATGGAGGCTCTGCGAAGGGTATACCTAAAAATACTTTTACTGGATCTCCATGAACATTGTTTAAAATTCCGTGGACTGGTCCTGAAAATGTGTCCACATAACAACAATTTGCAGCTCCAAATACTAAAGCTAATGTGAAAAGTGGCCTTATCTTCATCTCTGTAAGTAGATTACTGAAGTGTCTGAAAATAGAAAACAAGAAAATCAACAACTGGCAAAGAATTTAGGGATTTGTCTATCGACGATGTTTATTGGACTGTGACTTTCTAACTTACAATTAAAGATACGAGATCTCAGACACCCAATGGAACAACTACAAATTAACTTCTGCTTTACAGACAGTGCAGAAATTATACCGGTGGAATTTTTCTTCTATCCATATGTTGGTACGGTCCGTCAAAAAAGTATTCTAACTCTGAGCGTCGCACAGGACACTCATCACTATCATACACTGAAACCAAAATTTGTTGTTTTCTTAGAAAAACAATCTCTAAATGGTTTTCATTTTTTTTATGAAATGAGCCATATTCCTAATAAAATTTGCTCTAATTCAACATTTTTCAAATAGAAATACATAATTTCGTAAACAAATGCATATTCTCCAGATTTAATTAGTCCAAATACATAAAAAATTTCACCATTTCAGAGAAGCGAATGATGAATTATGAGCAGTTGAAATTAAGGTTTCCTAGATGTGAAATGAAAGTTACCATCCCTTAAACCAGGTTTTCTAAATGTTAAATGAAAGTTACCATCCCTTAAACCAGGTTTCCTA
>BGPR01002640.1:32100-52551 GCA_013235015.1 Araneus ventricosus
TAAATGAAAGTTACCATCCCTTAAACCAGGTTTCCTAAATGTTAAATGAAAGTTACCAATCCTTTAACCATTAAGACACTGGAGGACAACATTTTCATAAATTGAAGGTTAGATTCATAGTTTTATTAAATAAAATGCAACACTGTAGTAAAGCCATTTAATTTACAATTAATACTTTTGAATTTTTATGTTAAATTGTAATTCATAGGCATCATAAAGACAGAAAGCACGAAGCAGTATTCTATTCTCATTTGGTATGATTATAAAGATTCCGACACTTGTTTTTTTTAATAATTTCGAAATAATAATTCAATTAAAAAATAAGATCGAGTCCATGAAGAGTATTTTGTAAAATATCAATTTTCAAGAGGGTAATTATTAAAATTAAGTTGTAATTAGGTTAGGATTAATAAATACAATTATTTTGAACAATTTTTATTTAAAAAGGAATAGAACCAATCGAAACATTAAACACACAAACAGCATTAAGTGACCAACGAATTAGCTGAATGACCCGAAAATAAAATAAATGATGTTGCCAATATTTCAACTGAAATATATATAATATGAAACTGTGAAAACAATATGGAAGCAGAAACAAATGAAATTTGGATATAAAAAGTATTAAATAGGTTTCGTAGTAGGTATGGGTAAAACCTACAGGTTTAAACCGAAATTTTTTCTTCGGTTATTTTTTGTACCGGTTATAACCAGTTATTTATATTAAATCCAATAACCGGGTAAAAAACCGTTAAAATCAGTCATCGAAAGATAGGCTCGATTTTAAGTTCGAGTTATGAAGTTTTGAATTTCATCATCTTAGGCCAATCAACGGCCACCGCTTCTCCGAGGCGGGCATTGAAATGGTCTAAAATAGTCATAGCCAAGTTTCCATAACTTGATTAGTTTTGGTCGCAGAAGAGAGGAATATTTTGTGTAAAATTCAGTGTGTCATTTAATAATTAAAATTTAGTGTGCATCAAGAGTGGAACATTTACTGCGCCAAAAATATTTTAATAAATATGATTAATAGGATCGGGGGAATGTATAAAAATTAAGATATATTTATTTTTTTATTATTATACATATAGATAGGGTTGCCAAAATTGTCAAGCATTGATACGGGACATTTAAGTGCTAAATAAATAAAACATGAAAAAAGTGTGTTGGTAAAGGTTTATTTTACTAATAATCTACTAATTTTACTAATGGGGATAGAAAATCAATAAAGTTAAAGCAATCTAATAAAATGAATACTTAGAATAATCAAAAAAGATGCGAGGCTAATCCTTTTTAACCCAGTTGTATTATAAAGTTGAGTCAACTTTCTTAATTATATCATTTTCTTCTTTCACATGATTATAAAATTGGGCGCAAGTCATTATAAGGTAATAATGACGCAGAGTTTAGGAAGAAAACGGGACAAATAGTAATACGAGACTGAACAGTGAAATACGGTGACAGTCTCATATATACGGGACGTATGGCAACCCTACATATAGACTCAAATAATAAAATACGATTATTTACATATGTACTGTCTGATTCCTTTTTTTATTTGTCTACAATACTTAAATACAATTCTTAAATCTTTATCTACAATACTTATTTATTGCATTAATTCCTCATTTATTATTATTATTACTTATTGCAATAATAATAATAAATGAGGTACTTACTTGTTGCATACTATTATTAATAAAAAAAATTGTCTAGAAACGTTGCTTCTTTTTTTAAAAACCGAAAAAAAGTTTATTTCAAAACCCGTTTATTTTGAGCGGTTTTAACCGCTGAGTTAAACCAGAGGTGAAAAATAAATCATAAGAAAGGCGCAGTTCGGTCCGCGCCGAAAATGTTTCGTGAAAACGTCGGAATAAAATAATAAAACTAATGTTTTGTATTAATATGTAATTTAATTATCAATCTCTTTAAGGGTTAAGAATAGATAATAAGGGTTACAGAACAGATAAATCGCAAGCTACCACAGACCCTTTCTACATGCGATAAACTTGTGATTTATCTATTCTGTAATCGTTATACTACTCTGTGTAATTATTGAATTAAAGAGATTGATAATTAAATTACATATTAATACGAAACACTTGTTTTATGATTTTATCCCGACGTTTTCACGAAAACTCTACGGCACGGACCCGAACTGTGCCTTTCTTATGTTTTATTTACATGTAGGTCTACAGTGTGTAGACCTACCCTTCGCGTATGCGCAGTAAAACATTATTTAATACAAATGCTCATATTTCCCGTAATATTCAAATTTTGCATTCAAATTCTAATTCAATGTTTCTTTTACGTATTGACAAGTATTCTGTAAGTTTCGTACAATTGGAAAGAAAACCTGCATGTTATAATAAACAAGAACATGCGGAATTTGAAATTTTCAATTTAATACCGATTTTTACTTATATTCTGATCAATATTTTCATTGTCTCACTTTTGTTCCTAGTAATACTCTTCAAGCTCTTTATAATGACACCAGAATCGACCTCCTAGCTGAACGCGTTTCCACGTTACACTTATTTATAACCTTACATAAAGCCAATTCATAACAATCACACGCATGCGCCTACACCGGTACGATGACGTCACAGGCAAAACAAATACTTTGAGACAAACTCTTACAGATATGATCTATCCGTTATGGGGGTCAACCATTCTTTTCGCATTATTAGTCTCGTAGATATTAGCGATTCAAATCTGACGGTATTTTGTCACGCAAGAAAGTTTGACCGACTATCACTGTAACGAGCGGAAGACGTTTTCACGTCAAAATTTAATCAGGATTTAGAAACTTGTTAAAAATTGCCCAAGTATTGATTCTGGCAATCATTTCCTTCCGCAATGGCGTGAGTGATTTTGTAACTTTCAAATTTCATTAATTGTTTATTACTGCCATTAAATTTAATTTATGAGGAAGAAGTGCGCGTGTTCTCCGGTTATTCGTGTTCCAAGGACAGACGCAAAACACCTTACGCACGAGATGAATCCGCGGGATAGAACTAGTCAAGCAGTGCGTGAAAAAACGCAGAAATTTCCGCAAGGTTTGGAAAATGAATTTTTGCCCTTGAGGAAATCCTTCTACAGATTAAATTTGTTCGCTAAAACAATATGGACGGTTTTAACGTAGTCTACGTTCCTCCCATTGGGGTCTCAGGAAGGAAATTGATTCACACGCCAAAACGCCACGAAACTTGATATGGGCGATCCTCTATATCTCGGTAACTACATATGTGAAAGACATAACTAATGTCTTATTTTAGAGATAAAGGATAACAACAAAAGTTACGAAAAAACTTACTTAAGCTTAAAAACTTACGAGAAACTTCTAGAAACAAAAGAGTCACGCGAGTAAAGCAGTCCTACGCCTTTAACATCAGCGGCTGTTTGAAAAGACAGCCTCCCGTCATTTTTCCCCCATTTATTTCTTTTTCATTAAGGGAAATTTTCGAAGCTACAGGAGAATTACTGCATTCGGATAAGTAATTTTGAAACCATAATTAGAGGCCAATAAAGACACCGACTTCTGCAGTATCACCTTGTGAATAAGAAGATATAAGAAAAATATAGGAACATTTAACATACAAAAAATTTAATATGCGTTTAACAATTTTCGACCTCTGAAACACAGTCGCATAGCGGCGTGCCGGTAAACATTGCGGATACTGAACGGTTGAATGGGTATGAAAACGTCGCCTTTATTAAGGATCAATAAAAAAGAAATTACAGATTGACTTATTACAGTACCTAGTAAAGACGGATTAAAAGAAAACATTTGAATGGCTGCGTTAATGGCAGCGTTTACAGGGAAGCAAAATGTAAACCTATACTTGAGAAATTATAAAATGAAAATAAACAGTCACTACTCAACTTAATTACTAATTACATGAATCTCTTTATGGTATTTACACCTAAATAGAACAATAAATTTTTAAAATAAGAATTAAAATTTTTTATAATTCATAATTTCGAAATTAAAAAAGAAAATAATAAAAATAATATTAATAATAGTACTGAAAACATAATTGAAAAAATTAGAATAAGAGAGATAGAGAAAACAATAATTATTCACATATATATTACACACACAAGAACAAAACGCATTCTTAAAGGCTTAGTTCTCCTGCATATTTTAATGATTAGTCATTGCATATTTAATGAATCATAAAAAATCAACTGCTCAATTCTAAATTGTATATCTAAAGTTGAAATGGACAAAAAAGCCCAAAACTGTTGCGATTTTTCATTTTTAGGTTGGTTGGTTGGTTGATTCCGGTCTAATGGCGCAAGAGCCAATTTGGCCATACTGCGCCATTTTCATTTTTAGGAAAATAATCCAAACCAAAACGGTTTTATAGAGGGTGAGTTATAGAACAGTTAATGGGATTCAGTAACTACGGATCCAATTCCGATATTTGTTTAAAATGCAACACAATATTTCTTATAATTCCTGATAAAAGACAGGAAATAAGTATCAGCTACGGGGAGCTGTTAAATAAATATATGTAAGGTCGAAAGAAATCGAACACGCTTACTCAACCGTCACACAGAAGATTCAAAAAATCATATCAAGAAGACTCATTTCCATAAAGACAAACATTTTATATGAGATGAAAATGTATAACAAGGGTCAAGGAACATTTTACCCGGTCGTCTTTGTATCTGCTTTGCCAATCATCGCTGTTGAGGATGTAACTATCGAAATATTTGACGAAAGTCCAATGTTCAAAAAGTTTCACTAACATTTTGAGTCGATCAGTATGTGGTAATAGTCGGTTATAAGTTCTACACACAATTACAGTAATGCATCGGAAATCCGTCTGTCAAGGGTCTGACATAAAACGACGTGTAAATGAAAATACGTATTATCAATATTTTAATAAACGACTTAGATTATTACAAATTTAATGCGACTAATGAAAAATTCATTTAAAAGTATTAATTTTAAAGTTTTTAAGATAGTACTGACGTAATACTGTATATCATGGAAATCAATAATTAAACATTTATCATTAAAAATGAGAAAAATTATACCTTTATTGCATATATTGAGTAAAAATTATATATATCTTATGCAGTTTTTGTGTATGCAGGTAGGCGTTTAATTAAGAAAATATTTAACCGTTGTCTGACATACTGATTTTCTGTGAGTATTATGTATATAATTAAGTTCATTGAATATTTTTCGCTATTCTTTTCACAAAAGAAATAAGTTCAAATTTTTCAATTGAGTCCATTGCGTCTTTGAAGAAAGGTGGAATAAGTTATTTATCATCGCTTAAATTACAATCAGAAAATTTGTTTTCTATTAATTTATCAATTGTGAATAATTTCTAAGTTATGATATTTTTATCTCAGTTCACATACTAGAAAAGAGGAAATGTTCCCATTTTTAGAACAGCGGAAAACAACGCATAACAGAAGCTTTGTGTTGAATAAATGAGAAACAAAGAAGCGGTTCCTTACTGTATTTGAAGATGAAGAAAAGGAAGCTCGCGATAGGCTTAGAAAACAAAATTACGAGATTCCATACAGTAGTCCAGTCAACGAAAGCCAAAAATCGTCGAACAGAAAAAAAATGGCGTAGTTTTGAAATTTTGCACAGTTTTTGGGAGTAGTGTTCTAAACAACATACTTAAAGTTCCCGCCTCTGGAAGGTGCGCGGGGGGTACAGGAGGGTTTTAAAAGGGGCATTTTTAGTTTTTCATAAATGTCTCGAAAACTATAGGTTCTCTCGAAAACCACTCAATTACAAAATTAAACTACATACAATTTACTACAAAACAAGCCCTACATTGTTTTGGTAGCATCAATAGTTTAGAAGATACAGGGGAATTTAAAAGTTAATATTTCTAAATTCCTTATTGTAATGGTAAAAACGATTAAAAATGCTGAACCAACATGCAATAACCTCATGCCTATATAATAATTATACAAGGTAGTAATGCATATGTCGGAGCTGGAGGGTAACAAGCCCATTTGATGAAAAATTATGCTCCCTTCCTTCCCCGCACATCCTTTTCCCATCACAAGTTTCCTTCTAATCGTAGTCCAGTCAACGAATTGTAAATTTATAAAAAAGTTGTAGTTTTGAAATTCGGAATTCGGCACAGTTGTTGGGGAGAGTGCCCTAAACGACATACTAAATGTCCCCACTCGTTCAGGGTGCTCAGGGGTACAGGGGGTTGAAAGGGGGGAATTCTCAGTTTTTCTTAAATATCTCGAAAACTATGGATCCTAACGAAAAAACTTAAGTCTAAAATTAAACTAAATTAAATTTCGTACAAAAATATTCCTACACATTGTTCTTAGAATGAATAGTTTCGAATATTACAGCAGTTTGAAAAGGTACAAAATTACAATAAGTGGTTGAAAATGTTAGTTTTATTTTTATACATACATTGGCTGATATGCCCGGCGTTGCTCGGGATAAAAATATTTTCAAGAATCTCGTAGTCCTTCGTACTCCATTTTCCCCTCCCCATCATTGCTACGGCAGCAGCAGAAACTCTTTCATATCTTGTATTTTTTGCAATTATCCGGAGTACAATTCTCTTGTCTTAAGTGTTTTTGTCACTGACCGGAAAAAAACCGCATAGTGCTCTTTCTTTTTCTCCTTAGGACCTCTCCCTCCTGTAGGAAGTGGGCTCAACAATTTTGAGGGATTTTACACACTCATTATGATCATTAAAAATTTGTAAAATTAAATGGAGCATAGCGGAAAGAGAGTAATTAACATCATTGTGTTGTGGTGCAAACATATTGAAATAGGTATATGCTATGAAATAAAAGCTAAATAAAATTTCTGCCTTTCTGTTAACATTCAAACAATATTTTTATCATAACTTTCACTATGGTGAAAATACCGGAATGAAGGATTTGATAAAACGATCAATGGTTTGAATTTAATTACAATAACAAAAAGCATTGCTACAAATTGCGTATGAAATAAATTTGAAATGTTTATTAAATTAAGGGGGGAAAAATTCGTGACATTTAAATTGAAATCATTATAAGGATAATTTTCTGCTCTTTGGGATGGTATGTAAATAATCTACTTGTAATATATTTTTCTGAAATTATTGGCGAAAAACTGAGATAAAACGCCTATAATTGGCTTAATTTTCGTTATTTAATTAAATATCTTAGAAAGAAATTTTTTTAAAGTTTGAAAAAGCAGAATTAATCTAGGAACGGACCCCAGAATGGTGTGTACAAATTTCATATCAAGACTATTCACCGTTTAGGAGGAGTTCTTGCGACAGATAGACCATTAATACATCTTTTTTCACCTTCGCTTTTTCCTCTTCCTACAATAGGAACCGGACTAAGTACTCTTGAAGGTTTAGCACACACTCATTAGGATCAGTTAAAAATTTGTGAAAATTAAACAAAACATCGAGAGAATAATTCACTAACGTCATTGGATCACTTTGTAACCGTATTAAAAGCTGTAAATGCTACGACAACAGGAAACCGGAAGTGTAAAGTCTCCTTTGTTGTCTATGCTCAAAGAAAACAATATTTTCGTATATTAACTTTAATACTGGCAAAAGACCGCGCGCGAAACAGTAAATGGGCTTAAATTTATTTCTATAAGAATAAAATTATTTTTAGAAATTGCGTTAAATATATCTTTTAAACCTTAATAACAATCAGATAAAACACTTTATCGCAATGGAATTAGTATTATTAAAAAGATAATTTTCTACTCTTTAAAATGACATAAAAATAATTGTTGTCTAATAATTACTTCAGAAGTTATTGTCAAAAAACGTCTAAGCATTAGGCTTAACAGCGGCTAATTTTCGTTATTTAATTAAATATCTTAAGAACTAATTAACTCTGAAAGTTGAAAATAGAACCGTTGACCTAGAAATGTGTTCTAGAATGTAGTGTGCAAATTTCATGTCGCTACGGTACACCGTTTAGGAGGAGTTCTTGTGACCGACAGACAGACAGATACATGTATTTTCTGCTTTATACTATAGATACCTACATAAAAAATATAAATAACCCATTTTTACACTTGCTCTTAATTAAATTTCACCATGTTTTTCTAGTATATGATCAAGTTAGATCATATATCATCATCAACTGTGCCAAATTTCAGAACTACTCCATTTTTTTCTATTTTTCCTTCGTTGACTGGACTACAGGTGCTTCTTCAGAGGAAAGATCGACAGTAGAATTTTCCACACTGGGAAAGAAATAACGATGCGTCCAATACTGGTCTAGAGCTGAATCCGTTTCTTTCTGCTTTTTTTACCTGTATAATGGCAAAATTAAGAAGCGAGGACGCGCAAGGGGTGTCTGACATCTCACGCCATGTTAAATGTGTAAAATATCGACTTCTCTTCAATTGAAATGGGGCAAATTCATACTGTCTTCCTTTAAGGTTACATTCAACAGACGGAACGTGTCTCAAGAAGAATTCTTTTATATATTTTATTAGAAGAGGGTCCTCGCGTCAGCCTTCTTTGTTCAATTGAGTGATTGCATTAGGAACAGGAAAATACTGTTATCTCCATATTTAAATTTTAGTGAGGAAACAAACATATTCAAGAACATTCTATATTTCTAAAATGATGTTTCTGCGGGTACAAGACTTTTAAACTCCATAATAGTGTAAGTGAAAATGTCAAGAGATTGATGGAAAAGTTATATTTGGACGTTATGTAACTGTAGTCAGATGGTACATGTCTTATCCGCTTTCACAAAAACTATTGGAGGAAAAGCTTAAAATTGAAGAAACTATTCTGAAAAATAAAAGTGTATTACGCGCGAAATTTATTGGATCTAAATATACCCATCAGAATTCTTGTTTCAATTTGTATATATATATATATATATATATATATATACATACACAAACATAAACAAAACCAGAAACAAATGCAATAACAGTTAAGAAAAAATACTTAAATCGAAGAAGTGCAATTTCAAAAGAAGTAAACTTTAGGAAAATTTTAGGAAATGGACAAAATATGTTAAACATAGAATCTGAAAAAGATTTAAATGTGAGAAAAAAATAGATTCTATAAATGATTTAAATATGAAGAAAAAACTTCACAAATACGGTGGATGCACCAATGCAGCAATACAACCGAAAAGTGAGAAATATTAATAAAAGAAAACATTAACAACACGTTGTAGAAGAAAAACCGAAACAATAAAAAGGAACAAAACGTCAACGTCCGGGACGCGTCATCAGCAAGGGAAACCCCAAGGAGCGTAAACATAAAATTCGGTGTTTTCTGAACACAAAACTCTAGCAATAAAGCCAATAAAGCTTTTTAATTTTCTTTTTCCTTGTTTCTATTGCCAGATATTTAATGTTTTCTTCTCTATTTCTTCTTTGAAAAATAAAAAGACGCTCCATACCCATCAGCTGCTTAAAAAATCAGCCATTCTGATTCCAAATACAGTGGAATGAAGTGATGTTCTGTATAATTAAAAAGTCTCTATTGGTACTATACAAGACGCCTGAAAAAACGGATACTTTGAAGGATTCAATTACACTTTCAAAGACTTTGAAAAGCCCTCTCCACCAATCTTGACCCATCCAGCCCTCTTAGAAAACAACTCCTCTAAGAAAACAACATCTCATTTAATGGTTACATCCCCTCAAATGGACTAGAAATTTTCTCAGATGGTTCAAAACTTAAAAACGAAACTGGATGTGCATTTTGACAAAGGCTCATTACAAAAAAATGGATGGCGAAAACTCTCACAATACTTTCAGGCTGAATCCCTGGCACTAAAATAGGCAATACCCTGGGTCAGCAGTCAAAAAAGCTGGTCCAAATTATGAAATTCCATCATCCAAGAGATTCAAATATCACTCCAAAACAATTCGAACATCGAAGTTGGTTGGGTAGAAGCTCATATTGGCATCTCCGGAAATGAGGCGGCAGAAGAATCGGCAAAGACGGCAACAAATAAACATGAAATCCCAACTCCCAAAAGTTATCTCAAGAAACTACACAAAACCGCCTCACTTTAGAGATGTCAAACCGACTGAGATCAAGGCGAATCCGGAGGACTTATCCATAATACGCTCCTGCTAAAAAAAAAAGCAACAAAGGCAAAACTCGGAATATGAAACAAAAACCATTTAATGGATATGCGTGAAAGTTGTACACGAGGTAGGTGTGGCATTACTAGACCACATATCAAACAATAAAGCAAAGACAAACAAAAACACATATATTTCTGCCGTCGTGGCGCGACCGGCCAGATTGGTAGGAAGAATGTGCAGTGGGAACCACACGCTAATAACGAGTATGATACCCTCTAGCTGAAATGCATGCTTAGCAACGGCGAAGCATGCTGGCAATAGTGTCGTTGATCGCTTGTTGTGGGGTTATGGAAATTTTTTTGTATGTATGCATATAATAATATTATGTTATAGAAAGATATAATATGTTATCGATATATTGTAATAGATAGCCGCTATTTTGATATATAAACTTTCTTTCTTAAAAATAAAATTAACATTTTCAACCACTTAATGTAATTATGTACTTTTCGAAACTGCTATAATATTCTAAACTATTCATCATAAGAACAATGCTTTGGACTGTTTTTGTAGGAAATTTAATTTAGTTTAATTTTATACTCAAGTTTTTTTCGCTAGGATCCATAAGTTTTTGAGATATTTAAGAAAAGCTGAGAAATCCCCTCTGTACCCCCTGAGCACCCTCCACCAGCGGGGAATTTTAGTATGTCATTTAGAGCACCCTCCCCAACAACTGTGCCGAATTTCAAAACTTCAACTTTTTTAAATTAACAATTCGTTGACTGGAGTACGAGTAGAAGGAAACTTGTGAAGGGGGACGGAGGTGAGGGGGGAAGGGAGCATAATTGTTCATCAAAAGGGTTTGTTACCCCCTGCTCCAAAACATACAATACTACCCTTGTGTAATTATTATATAGGTATGAGGTTATTATGAGGGTTGTTGATTCTGCACTTTTAATCGATTTTACCATTACAATAAGGAATTTTAGAAATATTAACTTCTAAATACCCCTGTATCTTTTAAAATATTGATGCTACAGAAACAACGTAGGATTTCTTTTGTAGGAAATGTCATGTAGTTTAATTTTGTAATGAAGTATTTTTGATAGAATGCATGGTTTTCGAGATATTTAAGAAAAACTGATATCGACCCTCTTTAATCCCCTCCCTGTAACCGCGCACCCCCACCGGCGGAGACTTTTAGTATGTCGTTTAGGACACTACCCCCAACAATTGTGTCAAATTTCAAAACTGCACCATTTTTTTCTATTCGTCGATTTTTGGATTTCGTTGATTGGACTGCAGTAACAAGATACTCCCAACGAGTTTGTTTATAATGATCTTCCCTTTTGTACTTTCCTTTAAAATACTACATCAGTATTTGATAGTGTTTGGAGTTTAGTGTGTCTCTTTGTATATTCACTTGGATTTATTATTTTATTTATTTAATTTGTTTTATATGTTTTTGTTTTATTATCATTCTTTCCTTTTGCTCAATAAAGTTTCTACGCACACCCATCGAAAATGCAAACCGGAGATTATCTCGGGAGTCAGAGTAATGTAATGGTAGGTAATACAGGTAGACAGTTAAACCTTGAACTACTAAATTCAGTTCAGATATACTCTGGAGCGATTTTTAGTCAAATTCTTAGTCAAAATTAATTGAAATTTTGATGTTGTACTCAATGATAGCATTTTCACTGATTTTTTTTTAATTTCAAGTATAAAAAAATTTAAAATATGTCACAGTAATTTTTAATCGTAGTACTTAAATTCATAGCAATTTTAATCTTTCCTGAAATCTTTCAAGCAATTGTTTTCTACTGTTTAAAATTTAATTATAAGAATTAAGCATAGTTTAACATAAAAACTCGAAAGAAGGTTTTGAATGAAATTTTGCTGATTTTAATTTTAAGTTAAAGGGAGTACTATGTACTTAATAAAACAATCAAATTAATTTCTTTATAATTGCTATGGGAACAGATTATTAGTTCAAAAAATGACAGTAAATCAAACATATGAAGAAAAATCATTAAGAATCTTCCAGAAAAATTATTGAAAATATTTCAGAAAACTCGATTGTAAATTTCGTGGTTAAAGGTTTTTCCCTTCAGGGGCTGTCCATAAATGATGCCACATTTTTTTCAATATTTTTGACCCCCCTCGCCCCCGTTGTCGCAAAGTGTCACCCATTTGGCTCTCCCCCCCCCCTCCCCCTGTCACATGTCGCGCTATATTACATAAACATATACTTGCAGTTCAGAAACAAAGCACTACGTTATAGATTATATAGCAAATTTTATTTTTAAATTTTAAATATGTGTTTTAATGACATTTGTGAGCATAACAATAATAATGATTTTATGTGTACTTATTTTGTTTGAAATAAAATTAAGGTTTACAACAAAAAACATAATTATTATACAATAGTAATAAAATATTAATATAAAAGAGCAATTGAAAACAGTAGTATTTTGGAATTTGATATATTTTGCTTTAAATCTTATCTTTACTTTATGAGCACAAAATACTCTTAAACAGATTGAATTTTAAAAAAACGCCTCAATAAGATTAACATGTTTGTGCCACTACCAGTTCTACCACTCACCCAGGTGGGGCGAAGTATCTTCTGTTGGACATTTCTAGGGTGTGACAGGAGAAGGTTTTCTTCTAATGGTGAAGAATTTTTTCTGCTACTTTATTCTCAGAATCTACCTTGAATGAATTTTTCGAAAAGAAAGGAATATAAGACAGAAAAAAATCACATGAAAGTTGTTTTAGCCCAGATTAAAAAAAATACCCTCAAATTCTGGTAATTTCAAAATAACTTCAAACTTTAATCTGCTGATTTTAAATGTTTTTATTTTAACCAAAATGTTTGATGTCACAATTCTTGTTACCCCCTACCTCCCCCTTGTCACAAACTGTCACAATTTCACGAACCCCCTCCAAGCGTCACATCATTTGTGGACGGCCCCTTAGATAGTAAATTGTATGATATCAAGCCAATTCTATTAAATACGAGACATGTGGAAATATATTTTTCAGAAAATTGGAATTATAATCATTTATATATCACAGGGGTATTGAATTATGAATCCTGCTTGAAAGTGGGGTGGCATAAAATAATTGTAGATGATAAAATAAAATCTCTGATGACATGACTTTTTCGTCTTACTTGTCAACAAAAGTCGTTAAGAAATCTGTCTTTATTGAGAAAATTTAGCAAATTATGAAATATTGACTTACCTCTATTATCGTAAACAACTCTGAACTTATACCTCCAGACTGATCTGTGAGACACATCAGACAAATATTTCTTAATTTTACTCATATTTATAGAGCAATAAATGCATTGTAGATTCCTGATTAATTAACATGTTTACAAAGAAAAGAATATTACAAAATTTTTTGAAATCCTTGACATTCAATTATCATGTCCATTTATAATCTAAAATGGTAAAGTAAGAAAACATTCCTGTTAGTTTCATAATGATTCTGTTTCGTGACATCCATTGAACGTAAAAAGTGGAATCATTAAGTTTCTTGATGAATTTTCAACTATCATTTATTATTCCATAGAAGTAATTTGAATTTAAAAAATAGCTTATTTAATCATTTGCATCTTAAAATCAGCTTACTTATTAAATATTTAATCTGTAATTCGTGCGTCTCTACTTTTTTTCACTAACGCCAAAAAATAATAATCTGAGAAAACGAACATTATTGCCTTTCTTATGTGAATAATAACATTTGTGAATTAATAATTGATACTGTAATTTCGGTCATTATTTTGAATCTTAATTTGTTAAAAGAAACTGAGGTGCTTCAATCGCAATCCCACACTGACCGAAATGAAAATATCTGATTAATACCAATAGTATTACGTGACACACTGATCGCTACGGTCTCTTCTTTCGTTGTTATTGTCAATATAAACGCCAGCTCGCTTCGTGAGTATTTACAATTATTGAGCAGAATAGAAACATTTATCTTTTAATAGTATGTACTGTTGGCTTCTCGATTGATATTCATAAGACTTCTTCTAAGACTAAACAAACATTTATTAGAACATTAAAACACAACCATTACACTTCGTAACTGCGTACTTCGTTCAAACGTACCGTACTCATCACTTCTCGCAATTGTCTCTCTCTCGACTATTTCTAAAAATCAAATTCAAAGTAGCGCAACATCTTACTGTTGCCACTTACCTGATCTCATACACTGATATACAATAATTATGTTGCAGTCATGCTTTTGTCAGGCATAATATGAAATACGCTTACAGTACTAACTTTACACTTGTATGTTTTATACTTTAAAATGTATTTTCTCTGGTTATGTTTCCTATTTTGAATGTGTTGACTTACTTATAGCGCAACTTGGCAGACTAACACGGAGTGACCCGGTAGTTGTTACGCTTTTTGTCTTGACTCTCATAACAAATCGATAGGTCAAATTTTGAGGATTCTGGGCTTAATGATAGCAGTAATTCTGTCGCAAACATCGTCAAAGCAAATGCAAAGTATTGTTACAAAAATGCAGTGTCGCTCTCCTGCCTAACTAGTTTTATGGTTGGGAAGAGAGTTTTACAGGGGTAAGTATGGAATT
This sequence comes from Araneus ventricosus, assembly GCA_013235015.1. Taxonomy (NCBI): domain Eukaryota; kingdom Metazoa; phylum Arthropoda; class Arachnida; order Araneae; family Araneidae; genus Araneus; species Araneus ventricosus. Next base: position 46,751 of record BGPR01002640.1, read on the forward strand.
ACTGGCAGCGTCCAGGCCTTGATCCCTGATCTTGGCGAAGAACTTGGGAACTTTGCTGACAAATAGAAGATTCCCGAAAATGCGATTATTTTCTCAATATCTCAATTAAGAACCGAGATCCGGATTTCTCAAGAGATTTCCATGTGACATCTTACTCTGTCAGGAACATTATAAATACTCGACGGCAGGATTCGTCGGGGAAAGTCTTTGGAGTGCGAACGCCTGTGAAGAATCAGTTTGGAGTTTCATCTGTTGAGCGAGCTGGAAAGCTGGTGAGCTGAGCGCTATTAAAAGTGCTGTTGCTGTCATTATTATTGTTGCTAGATCCGGACTGTTATTGTTGCTAGATCCGGAAGTACTGTTACTGTTAATGCAAGTGATTTGTTGTCTGCTTGTGTTGATAATCTGTATAAGTGCTATTGTCCTTGTTACTTGTGCTTCGTGATTCCTGAATATTTGTGAATAAATCATCTTTCTCCGTTATCCTGCTCGTTAAAATGTTTCCGTCATACACCCACAGGACGAATTTTGGTTACAGAACCAAATGAAATGTATTCGATACTTAGTCCTAGAACTCAACAAACTCTACGTTTTCGGTTCGTAGGAATTACTGTTTCTTATTTTGTAATGGGAATGCAAGACGTTATCACCACATATACTTCCTCAAGAAATCCCAGGAGGGCGAAATTGATAAAAGTGATTTTTAAGATCCGATATACGTGATTGTTAATATGTGAATTTGTTTGTGAAAGAAGAAAATTTATGAAAAAATCACATTTTTAAAAAAATAAGTTTAAAGTTTTTTTCAATTTACATCGATAGGAAGAAAAGGTGCAACGAAATTGCGACTGGTTTGATGGAATTATATTGGAACATACCGGAACTCAAGATGATTTTACCGATTATTTTAAGGGTTGTTTTTGCCCCCATCGGATGCAAATTGAGTGGGAGACGTCATCGATACTATGATCTGGCTAAGAGAGCTTAAGAGAGCTCTAAAATTTTTTTGTCTGTCTGAACAAACTTTTGTACCGTAAATATCCCAGAAAACATGCAAATCTGTAGCAAGTGTGATTTTTCTGAATATTATCTTGTCATGACAAACTTGACGCGACAAATGTGAAGCGAAACTCATGCAAAGTAACACAGCATAATCGATCACTCCTCTGTAGTAACGGCTTCGAAGAAGGGGGGAAATACCTCTGTTTACCCAATACCCCTGTATATGCAGCAAATTTGACAAGGCAAGTTTTTTTCTACTGGTTTGCAATGAACTTGACACGACAAGTTCACTGCAAGTTTACCCGCATGGTGACTTCGAAGTTTGCGTTAATTCGCTGCAGTCTTGTTATGAACTTGCGGTCTTGCCATGATAAACTCGCTGCAAGTTTGCAGACTTGCATAGCAAGACTGCAGAAACTTTGTTGCCAACTAAAATAGCTATATGGACAGTATATACAGCCGAATTAAATTAGGTCATATTTTTTAGTCTGGTACTACAAGGCTGTTTCTTCAACTCTCCCGAGTTTTGTAAGTTATTCCTTTTTTTAGTCTCCAGCTTAATGTATCTTTTCTTAATTTTTAATTACTGGCAATATATTTCTTGGTCATTTTTTATCCTAATGAGTCTTTATTATGATTTGGAATTCAAACGGTATTGACAGATATAAACATTTCTTCAGTAAACCTAACTTGAATATGCACGTTAGCTAACCTAGGGGTACGTTTAGGGATTAATATATTCCCTAACTACAATTTGTACGGTTTTCATGAATTTTATGTTGAAAATTACCGCAACAATGGGAAATCAAGATATTAAAATTATTCTATATCACCTCTATTTGCAGCAGTGCCATGCAAAGCTTATATATACAGATTGAAAATATTCTAAAATAACAATTTATGGATGGCAAATTATGCGAAACAGAAATAAATATTAAACAGCTTAAATTAAAATAATGTAAAGTGCTCCCGTACCGTATTATTTAATACTTAATTTTCAGCTGTTAAGTCACTAAAATATTCAGTTTTCCTTCTAATTATCACAAACGTAAAATAAAAAAGGTTTAGAAAACTTCAATGAATAGGCTTTCAGATAAGACATTAATAATTGTCTTCTGTGAATTTTGAATTTCAGATGAAAATGCTTTTTTGCCTTAAAGCATTTTTCCATCTAAATATGCATGTCTATCTTCAAAAGTTTAAGAATTAGCTGTAGACCAACGCTTAGAAAGGACACCCTACTTGTTGGTGCAAATTTTGTTATTCATAGTGTGTGCGTCTATGTCCAGAAAAACAGTAATGAAATATAATTAGGTAGTCTTCACAAAAATTAAAAATAGATCTAAATCTTTCATTTTCTATAAATTTGCTATGCCTACATATTTCTATATATGTAGGCATAGAAATGAAGATTTATTAATGTATAGAAATGAAAATAGATAGATTTACAGCTACTTGTTGCGTCACTTTCGGATAAATTTTTAATTTGAGGAATATATCGTAGTTGAATATTACAAACCTTTTTCTAATACTAGTTTCATAAGATGTTTTTAAATTTCTTGACTTCTATAAAGTAAATTAAATTGAATATTTCATTCAACTGTATTAAAATATTCTTAAAAACTTGCATATTTATATTATAAAATAAATTTTCAAAATCATCACCACAAACAGACTGAGACCCTTCGAACCTTCAGACATATTAATATTTCATAACTGCCATTAGTAATATCAGTATCATTAATTTTTCTTTAGATTTTGAGAGACTCCTTGAAAATAATTGTAATCATTTTCCAGGTTTAATATACAGGGTGTCCCAAAAGTGAAACAAGCCTTACCTTCTTAAATATTAATCCTAGACATATACTTTCAGTTTCAAAGTTTCATAAAATACTTTGAGATTTTCTATAAAAACAATTTGGATTCTAATAAAAAGTTTAAAAAAATTAAATTTTTAAATGGCTCCCATAGTTCAAAAATGTCAATTAGTAAATATTTCTCTTACATTCATCTAATCACATACTAAGTTGTGAGCTTCTATCTGCAAAACTATCTGACTACGTCTAAAAGACGGTTTTGGGTCGAAATTCACAAAAATTTTTTTATGGCTTTGCTTTAAAGCCCATTTGTTTAGCTTTCTAAATCTGGGTTTATTTTATTTTTGCGATGAATAGAAACGGATATATAGAATTTTTTATAAAGCACGGTAGCTAAAAACGAAAGAGGAAGTTGGCTGTTTTCCCTCGTTATACCCAATACACCGCACTCTGAAGTATAAATTAATTTGCTTTTTATTTATTTCGATTAATTATGCACTCTATCTGCAAGTCATGTCAATTTGAATAAGATTTTGAGTTTCGACAAGCTACTATGAACATTTTTGCCAAAAAGCACATTTGTGGAGATACAAATTTCACGTTTTGAGACATCGATAGCTTAATTGTTGTTTAATGATTGATTTTATGGTCTTAAAAGAGTATTTCATGAACTGGGAACAGTTCTTGGCCAACATATGCATTGAAATAATATCTTAACCTCAATAACCATAGAATCCTCACTTCTAATAGACAGTCTTTGGCAAGAACAAAAAACGCTAGAAAAAAATTACGGGCTCTCAGAATGAAAAAATGTGATAAGATTCTGAATAAAGAAGGTATATCCAACAAATGTGACAAATTTCAAAAGAAGTTTAAAAAAATATATTTTTAATGAAAAGCAAATTAAAACTTTAAACGCGTTTTTTGGAAAACTTATATTTCGTCAAAAGTCACTTACGCAAAACACGATATCTCAAAACATTATCTATATATTTCCTTGAAATTTTGTATATATGTTGTCTTAAGTGTAGTAAAGGCAATGAACTAGACATATAGTTTTGAGATCAATAGTTTTTTTATTTAGAGCTGCCTAATGTTGATTATACCTATGCATTTTGTGAAATTTTGAATAAGAGAATACTCGACTGGCCATAACTTTCCTGTAAATGAAAGTATTTCTTAGATCCTAGTTCATTGCCTTCACCATAGCTGTAAATGTGCTGTGTAGAGAAATAATTTTAATATATGGATTAGAATTTCTGCTAGAGTGTTTTGCTTTTTGCTCTAATTTTACCCCTTTTTTACCTAAATTATCCCATTTTACTGAATCTGAAGTAATATAAAATTTCCTGACTGGTATTAATGGTTGTTTTGAATCACATTGAGTCAGAAAATGAACTGAAATTGCACATTAAAGCGCTTTTTCAAAAATTCGTTCCCGCACGTAGTCAAATACCTTAAAAAGATTAAAAAAAAAGACAATTTTATTTACTTACAGATAACTTTTCCTTACCTTTGACTGTTACTTAATTATTTATATCGTACAATACGACACGTCCAGTTCTTTGCCTTCTGTAATGTTGCTTGCATCTATCCGTTTCATACTATGTACATTTTTAATTCTTGGTCATTCATATTTGGCTTTTTTGTCTATTCTAACACTCGGGGTGAAGGCGCTGTTTTCTTAGTATTATTTGCTAACACTGTTCGCAGAAAGTGCTGGGATTTTCTAATGCGGTTAGTATGAATTTCACTTCCCCTGACGAAGCGTCCATACTCTTTTACCGAAAAACTATCCATCCTTTTGTTTCTCTCCATTTAAATTTGATTTTCATATATTACCACAACATTCCTATAATTGAAGCATTTATTGCGTATTCGTTGCGTTTGTGTTTTATATTATTATTTCCCCACTTTTTATTTATATTTTTATTATTTTTTCTTTTTGCTTATATTTATATTTTCTCCGTATTAAAACTCGTGATATTTTCTTTCGATCGGTTTTTTGTATTGCTTTTTTACATTTTGTTGTTTATGATTTGTTTTATTATGTATCTTTTGTTTCTGATATGGTTGTTTCTGTTGTGTATATATAATACTATGTTATAGATATATTGTAATAAATAACCTCCATTTTGAAATAAAAACTTTCTTTCTTAAAATAAAACTAACATTTTCAACCATTTATTGTAATCGTGAACTTTTTCATGCCGCTCTATATTCTAACCTATTCATCCTATAAAAAAAAACGTTGGACTATTTTTGTAGGAAATTTAATGTAGCTTAATTTTTATACTTAGGTGTTTTGGCTACATCCCATAGTTTTCTAAATATTTAAGAAAAACCGGAATTTTTATATAAGCTGCCCTAAATTATGAAAGAAAAATTATGCAATTTTTTGCGCATGTGCAGTAAAAAATCATTTAACAAATATATTCAAATTTCCTCGAATATTCAATGTATTTACTTTCAATTTTAATATTGTGCTTTGCTGGCATATTATCAAATATTTTGAAAATTTCGTATTATTTGTTAAAAACGCTGCATGTTATAAGCAAAAATATGCTCTAAAATTTGTGATTTTTTAAAATAACTTTTGTATCTTCTCTAATACACCTACCGTTTCTACGAAAATACAGGTAAGTATCAGTCACAGCAAACAAATCCACTAACCGAAGTTGCAAGCCACTGTCAGCTTTTTGTCAAACGGGGTGCGCCCAATTTCTTTTTATTTTTATCAATTTCTGGCAGATCCCCTAAGCGCACTCACGGTAAAAGTTGAGCTCAAACCTATTCATCATATGGTTGAAGTTCAAGGGCACTTCATCCAGCCTTTCTGGAGAAATTCTGGACACATGTGTTTTTATATTATTTAATTTTTTATCAGATGTTGCAATTTATCTTGATACCAGTTGATTTCTTTTGTGCGAACTAAAAATTTAGCATTACCGATTTTTTATGCTTCTGTCATCACTATTTGAA
>BGPR01002640.1:52561-90070 GCA_013235015.1 Araneus ventricosus
TGATTTCCAAACGCAAAAATTCATTTAAGATTTCAATTAATACTTGTTATTTACATTATTTCATTTTCGATCAGCTGTTGCAATTTGTCTTGATACCAGTTGATTTCTTTTGTGCGAAATAGAAATTTAGCATTACCGATTTCTTATGCTTCTGTCATCACTATTTGAATTAGAATATACACATGAATTTTTATAATAACGGCGAGGCTATGGCTCGGCGGACAAATAAACGTAGAATTAAATAAAAAATAAATTGACTCGTATACAGCATATGTAGATGTGGATTGGTTGGAGTAGAACAGTCTGAAATAAATTGCTGTGAAATTTATCCTAAGAGATGAAACTTTTAATCACGGGAAAGCAAGGAACACAATTGATATTTTTTTCTAGTTTAATCTAAAAAATATACAAATAAATATGCCTTTTGCAGGGGACCAAAGATGTGAAGTCACATGGTGAAAGATCGGGGCTATATGGTACAGATGAATTCGAATCTGTAAGACTTACAATAATCAAAATATAAATGATATAATCTACGATGTGTCCAGAAGTAACAAGAATGTCGAATGCTTTCAAAGGAATGGTCCAATATCCCGCGCAAACTATCAGTTCAGAGCAGAGTCAATATGAGAAGTGAAGTTGGTATCCATCACTGGAAGGGGGAGATTGTCCTGCACCTGGATCTCTTGCCTTCGACGTCTCCTGTCCGAAAAATAATAGGTTTGAGGAATTAGTGGGAGGATGAAACATTTTTTTATTTCTGTCTCTTCAGAGTTATCTTTAGAAAGTTAAAACATTTTTAGCTTTAGTTATTAAAGAACAAACATACTTTCAGCACTTACATTCTTACTGTTAAACCTTTATCAATATATGATTTTCTGGATTTTTTAAAATATAAGTGCGGATCAAATGAAAACGGAACAGCAGCCACAGAATGAAATGGCATAGCTTATTTTTAAACCTAATCACCAAAATGACACAAGCACTTGTCCCGCTGGCTCACTAAGCGGTGAATACTTTGTTTGTAGAACTTGTTGGTTGAGATTGAAATCAGTTTCGAATAGCGATCATGACTTTGTTGTCCGAGTAATACTGCGACCTTTAAATGCCTTTTTCAAAGGACCAAAGGTGTGAAAGTCACATGGTGAAAGATCGGGGCTATATGGTTGGTGTCCAGCCAAACTTCGTGAACTTGTTCAGTATGTGAGTGGCCGAATATGGATGCGAGTTGTCATGGAGTAAAACCACAGAGGGCGCCAGGCCAGGCCGCTTGTCCTTGATTGATGCACTCAAACGTTCCAGGGAGATCCCAACACCTTCTGTTGCTAAAAAACGAATAACACCACGTTTCTCTTCTTTAGTCGTAAAATGACGCAGATGCGGATGAAATTACAACCAATGGCCGACCGCCAGCGTATATCACGTGGCTTCTGGCGATTGCCTGTGACAAATAATTTAATCAATAGGGGTTGTCTTTCTTCCCTCCCACTCTACCTCTACCTCTGTTTTCGATAAACTCACACAAAAATGCGCCAAATTATAACTACTATTGCGTTTTCATTTCATCCATCCTTATATCAAACATTTACATGAATACAAAAAAGTAGCATTACTTTTTGTGAAATTTTTTCTTTTTAAATCAGAATGTTCCGTTTCAAATCAAAAGTTTGATTTGTAGTCATAAATAAAAAGAAATGCAATACATCTTTAAAACAATTCTTTTGAAATGTAATCGAATTTCCGTATATATAAAAGTAAGAAATTCTTTATCTTTTATTATTGTAATCAGTATTAACATCATTTGCATTAAAATTATTAAAATCCATCGCAGGGTCTTACCTAAATATTACGAAACTGAGAATCATGATTCCGAGTCCAAGTAGCAATAAGGAGCAGACTATGTAAGCAGTGTTAGTCGCCCCTCCTGTTTGAAATTTGGGTGTTTGATACCCTGATTCTATTTCCTGAAATACATGCACAAAATTCATAATATGAAACACGAATAACAAAAATTAGTAGCGATATTTTTTCGGTGATAATATAATTAAACATTTAAAATGAAAATTAAAATGGTTACTAATGATTCCAACTAAGTTTATTCTTTAAGATACTAGAACAGAGGTTCCCAACCTGTGGTACGCGTACCCCTGGGGGTACGCGAAGGCCCTGTTGGGGATACACGAAGTTCCTGTAGGGGGGACGCGAAGGTCCTGTTAAATAAAGTCTGTGTTGGGGTGTTGGTTCCTGTTAAAATTGAAGGCCCTGTTGGGGGTACGCGAAGGCCCTGTTGGGGGTAAGCGAAGGCCCTGTTGGGGGTAAGCGAAGGCCCTGTTGGTGTTAAGCGAAATCAAAGTCGGTAATGGCGGACACAAGAAAGCATAAAGGATTTAAAATTCACAGAATTTTGTTCTCCCAAAGTCGTGTGAAAAGTAAAAGTGAAAGTTGTGTAATCTAAAGCCTATGTTCAAAACAAGAATAAAGATAGATAAAGGAAACCTGGTAAATTATTGATAAATTGTCTTCACCAGCTCCGATTATGCACGAATCATCAATGTCTTCAGAAAAGCTGTAGCTTCACTAGGCACCACTCTGTTGTATGTTTTATTTATTTTTTCTCCTAGTTTAGACTTATTAATTAAGCTTAATTATTCGAGTAATTTGACTATTCATCTTAACTAGGCCCTTAAAATTACTGAAAAATACTTCTTTTCATAGACAGATGGTTAGAGGGGGTGACAGTAGGGGGTACTCGAAAATAAAAGGACTAATGAAGGGGCACACGAGGAAACCCCTGTACTAGAAGCATAAAGCATTAAATTAGGTAAGTTGAAAACGATGCATTTTGAGGTTTACATACACAAATAAATTACAGAAACTCAAAAAAGAATACTTAAAACTGATGTAAGAATAAATTAATTTCTTTTAAAAGTAATTAAAGGCTTACAGGAGTTAAGTGATATCAATATTCTAGAAATCATTTGCTTTTACTTTTGATATAGGTATCAAAAACATTAGTATAATAGTTCTTGAATCAGAAAAAAACAGAACTGCATACCTTTCATTAATAAAATAAATCGCATTAGAAAACATGAACCATATTTAACAGAATTACACTTAGTAGGAAATAAATATTTAAATAACTTAATTTATCAAACCTGTTCTTTCATCAAAATAAATTACCGAAATAACAGCAAAACTTGTCAGATGATCGCAATAGCAGCGAACATGTGTGGGATCCATTAAGACAGTGACACATCCTTTATAAGACCAACCACCAACGTTATTGTTTATTGTGCCATCCCAAGAGGCGCAGTGTGACTTCCTGTCTCTTAGGTCCATCTGAAAATCAACAGAAAAATTAATTGACTGTTTCTATTCATCTGAAGAAAAATGACGAGAAAGCGTTTATAATAAAAATTAAATTTAGGAAACATCCTTCTTGTCATAATTAATTTCCATGTTTCAGTTTAAAGAAAAGGAATTTTTGATAGCGTGATTTTTTTAACTATGCAAACCAGCGGGAGTGGCTTCCCTAAACTTTCTCGTATACTTCTCAAAACCCAAGGGGAATCCTTCCCTTGTGGAAAGTAAATGTGGTGACCGGTCTTCATATTTACAAACCCTACCCTGATACAACAAAGGCAGGAAATCAGCCAATATCATTGGCTCCCGCTCGCTTCGCCGTAATTTGTGACGTCATTGGATGCGAACTTTGAATCTGTTTAGGTTTCTGTTGCTTGGACTTCGCGAATACCGAATTACGATACTAACCTACTTCGCTATTTTATTTAGTTTAGTGATTATTCTTTTTACTCACGAATAACATTTTTATCAAGAATATTTTTTAAAATAATTTCCTTTGTTAGAACTGTTACAACCCACACAAGAATGTTTTCTGCGCTCAGCTGTAGGAAAACAGTGCCAAGTACGTTAATCCGAAACAACATTAAAAAATTATATGAAATTTATTAAAGAGCAAACGAAAAATGGGAAGCAAATAAACGTAGTAAGATACTGCTGAAGATTATAACCGAAGTCATTCAGTAAATATATCCCTTTTAAAAGGAGGGCGACACTTGTTTTGTTATGACTTCCGTACGCTATGTGCGAGAGCTAAGAGCGACGTCACCGGCCCTCGCACCCAATGATATTGGGTAATTTCCTGCCTTTGGTGTATCAGGGTAGGGATTGTAAATATGCGACTTTGAAGCCATTGGACCGCGTTTCGCATAATTTAACATAATGGCTGTTACCGGTCATCTTCTGTAACCCAAAAGGTTTGCTTTTTCCGTCACCGAGGTTCCAGTTATGTGAGGTCCAACAGTCATTCATCTTTAGAACTGTCAGGTCTGACATTGCAGCTTCTCTCGAAGAGTATGACAGATGCAGGCGACATGTTTTCTTCTGTTTAGAGAAGGATAGCTTTCCTTTCACGGTGACAAGGTGGTAACAAGTGACGCGACAGATGAGAATAAATAGGCATACTTTTTCATAAAATGTTATGGTTATTTTGTACTCCATCTGTATATTTCAAAATGCATACTTGAAATCCATTCCCTGTTGCATACATGCTTTCAAATAGAAATGCTTAAAGGTAGAATACGTATCAGAGAGAAAAAGAAAATGTTTATAATTCGACATTAACATTTTTCAAAGTAGTGGACAGAAAGCAGTGAATTATTTTTAAAATTAGTGATGTAACTAAAAGCAGGTTTTATACACAAATTTTTAACTGTATACTAAGAAATAAAATAAGCATTTATTATTCATTTTTGTCTTTAATTCATAATTTATTATAAATATTATGGAATCTTGAAATCAATATTGTTCTGAAATTCAATATCCGGTCCCCTCCATGCGGAACTAATATTTAATATAATTTATTAACCAATAAATAAGTTCTGAAATTATATAAATGGTGTATTTCCATCGGAAACGCGCAAGCGTTCAAAATTTCGAGCTCTAGCAAGTCAGAAGGTGAGTGAACAACTGATTACGAAATTCCATCGTTATAAACAGGAACAAATTAAGTTGAATAAAGATTTGTTAGAAAAAACATGAAGAAACTAAATTACCTCTTTAACTTTAAAAACCAAAGTTAGCGGAGGATCAACATTGTAGATGTGCTCAGTTCTCAGAACAACGTCAATCACTGGACTAATAACCTCTACGTTTTCAAGAAACATGGAATATCTGCGCACGGCAATGAATATGTACGCACTGTTATTTCTCCGATTTTCTGCAAGCACATTTCTAGGTAAAAGGAGAGCAACCTCGAAGCTTTCAAACTCCTCCAGCCACTTCTCAGGATCTCTGTTGCTGTCGTCAAACAACACTGTTACGTTGGAACCCCACTTCTCTAAAACTCCACCACGAGGAATAAGTGTTAAAGGTAGAAGAGATACAGCCGTGTTGCTTCCAGCCACCTTGAACGCTTGATTGTTGGTTTGTGCATTCAATGCAATATTTTCCACGGCACTGCTGATTCTAAGAGGAAAATGTTAAAGGAGTTGTGTTAGGAACAATGAAAAACACTTGACTAAATACAAAAAAGAAAAAAAAAATGAGTAATTTAATTTCCAAATTTTCAAAATCATCCAGCTGCTATTACAGGAAGACAAGTTTTTTTTTAAAAAATGGCATTTTTGCAGAATAATGTCATGGTATTATTTTTGACTTTACTTTTAAATTAATGAGAAATTATATACAATAGCCCTTTATAAAATCAAAGCAATTCGATATGTTTTGTGAGAAATTACACAAGATACTTTCTGTTACCGAATACTTGCGGAAAAAATATTTCCAGATAGTATTATTTCATCACATATCTATTATTAGTTCAATGAATACTTCTCTTCAATAAAAAATATAACATTAGGGAGTTTTGTTTATTTTTCTTAGAAATAGGAACAGTAAAATTTATCCAACACTAGGTTGTTCAACTGACTTTCAAAGCGATGAATAAAAGCTGGTATTTCATCACAGTTTCAAAAGAATTAACATTAATTCGCTGATCAATCTATAGACATTGTTTTATTTATAAAGCTTTTTGCTCTATATTTTAATGCCGAAAATGACCTCAGAAGATTTCAAAAAGTTTTAAGTTTGAATTTCCAAGGACATGGTGGAATTCAATCAACTTTTCACTTTTTTAACTTTTCACTCATTCCCCTCTTTTTGCGACAAGGGGTTTACCGCTAATGCATGCCATTTCTAGGCTTTTGCGACAAGGGGTTTACCGCTAATGCATGCCATTTCTAGTCTTTTGCGATAAGGGTTTCCCGCTAATGCATGCCATTTCTAGTCTTCTGCGACAAGGGCTTCCCGCTCATGTTTGCCTTTTCTAGTCCTTTTCTGATAATCTTTCTTCCTCAAAAGGATTTGTACTCCGGGAAGAAAGGAAATAATGGAGAAGGTGTCCACAAAGTCTCTATGTAATTTGGAAATTTTATAAAGACGAGTGAATAGACAAATCTGTGGAAATTATCACAAAATGCGGGGCAGCAAAATGAAAGCAGTTTTAGCATCATTTAATACACCTCTACATGGGCACCACCAAATGCACATGCTCAAAGCGCATCAAGACGGTGCTGCAATTCTTCTCATGTTCTCTACAGCACCGAGTCAGAAATGATGTCAATGTCATCATGGATCTTTTGCTTCAGATAATGAATGTCACGTATCTTTGTTCGATAAATGGCATCTCTAACAGAACCCCACAGTAAGTAGCACAAGAGAGCATGTTAAATGCATATTCTTCTGGTTTTTCAATTGGCTCCAATAACTACAATCCCAAGTTTTTGTGTGATCTCCACTCCAAACCATTTGGAGAGCGTCGCTACAAAACTCGCCGTCAATGCCAAAACCCGATGATAATTAGCGCAGTGTGGTCGAAATGTTTGGATTTTCAGCCGGTGTCGATTTCCATTCGGCGCGCTGGGCCATAAAACTGAAATACGATCGTGGGTAAGGGGGGCGAACCTCTCTTTCAGGAACGAAAACCACGAAATGATGAAGGGGAGTGAAGCTCTCTCAGGAAAGCGGGATGAAGGGTAGACACAGCTGCCCCAAGGTAAGGAAGTGACCGATAGTGTCATTTGCATGGAGCCTCCATGAATGATCCACCTAAATGGATGGGATGAAAACTTCAACGGTCTGGTGCGATACACTCCAAACGGTGTCGAACGGTCCGACTGGGAATGTCCAGCTTTGTAATACGAGATCTAGAGACTGCCATTGTAGAGAAATGAAAACAGTTTCTCAGAATTTATTGGACCACTTGGTAAATTCCAAGCAAACCGATGTTCAGCCGTTTTAGCTACACAAGGGTAACACACGCCTTATATATATATATAGCATTAAATTACAATGAAAACAAATTGCTTAAATTTTTACTTTTGAAATTTCGACAAGTACTTGCCAGTTAAGTTGAATAAAATTTATTTTTTAAGTCAAATCTTCTAATGCCATACGTTTGTAGGACTACAAAAAAGTCTCTATTCTAAATTTCTGCAAAAACATATTTAAAAAATAAATTAGAAAATAAAAATAATTAATTAAATAAATAAAAACGACTGGCATGTATGTATTTCTTCAAAAAAATTATCCTTCAATTTTTTTAGCAGGGTATTTTATCCAATTTTAAAATTCAATTCTCAAGGTTTTTTTCATTTTTATACATTAGTATAAATCTAGAATATGTTACTTACTTGCCAGTTACGCTCGATAAGATATCTCCGCTTTCTGAAGTTGAAATCTCATCCATTGTTGTGTCTACAGTATGAACGGCAGACCTGAGGACCTTCACAAAAAGATGAGAATATGTTTAATTTAACATGAAAGAGAAAAATATACTTAAACTTAATATTTCTTCAATAAATACGTCTTGAGAATTTTTGAAACATATTTTTAAAAATCGTTTATTCCTTTCTTTTTTTCTAAGTGAAAAATCATTAGTAGATTCGCGAGTGACGTCTAGACGCACATTTCGTAATTTTTTGTTCAGGTATCCGACTAGGTTGAAAACGCGATTTTCAAAGAAAAATTCAAAAAAAAATTTAATGATCTAAAAATAAAGACACAACTCTTAAGATTCTAAAACAGTCTTTGTTTTTATTCTTATTCCTTGATATTTATTTCAACTAATGTGTTATTATATTTTTTAGATGCGTTTTCTGAAAAAATGAAAATTTCACTAAAATTGGTCCACGGGAAACGTGATATCTCGTGAAAGCAATTCATTAAAATTTATTGAAATTTGTTAAACTTGTGTCCAAAACCTTTGAGGGTGTAATAGGCAGAACACCGCCCTGTGTCCCTATACCTTGTAGCCACGACAGGGGTGTAATAGACAGAACGCCGCCCCGCGTCCCCGTGCCTGATGCCATTACGGCGACTGAACCGGTTGAGTGGACACAGGACAAGGGGTGTAATAGACAGCAGATTTTATGATCATAAAATCTGGGTGTAATAGACAGAACGCCGCCCCATGTTCCCGTGCCTGACGCCATTACAGCATCGTACCGGTTAAGTGGACATGGGACAGGGGGGTGGGGGTGTAGTAGACAGAACGCCGCCCCGTGTCCCCGTGCCTAATACCATTACAGTATCCGTACCGGTTGAATGGACACGGGACGGTGTAATAGACAGCAGATTTTATGATAGCTTTATTTAGTCATCTTTTACAGTCACTTTCAGTTCGAAACATAGGATAATTTTGGCGAAAAACCAATGACGCCCAATTTGAATGTTCATAAAATATTTATTTATTAAAATAAATGTTATTTTGCGGTCTATTACATTTTAGATAGTTTTAAAAGTACGCATGTGAAATTAAAATTAAATATGTCTCATATTTATAAAAGTTAAAAATTACTTTTATAAATATGAAACATATAGACTTTTATAAAGACTTAAATTTGTCTCATATTATGCTGCTTTTCTTAACATTGAAATTTTTATTAAAATTCTTGAAAAAAATTATTATTTTCAAAAACCACTGTTGATATATGAATTTTTCTTTCCAATTGTGACTATTTAAGCTTATTTTTGTTATTTAGCTCTGCAAGTCTTTTTTTTTGTATGATTTTTAAAATTTTTTCTCCGAACCTAGTCGGGAACCTTAAAATGATTTTGATAATTATCTGAAGACAAATGAATTAGATTTAGTATATTCAACAATGAAATATTATTTAACATACAGCATTTCGAAAAGAGAGCCTTAATGAAAAGTTTTTGAGGGTATATTATTAGGAAATCGGAAAAGAAGATCTCTTAAATGTAATCAATCTATTTATGCATTTTATACATAAGTGAAACAATTGGTTTATTGAATTCTTATGAGCCATGAAATAAGAAACTATTTCTGAACATATGAAATAGACAATGGAAAATTCGAAAATATCCATTAAATATGAATCTGAAATTTGACATGATGCTATACGGAACAGTAGAAATGTGTATTAAAGAATTACGGAATTAGTTATAATTCTTGAATTTAAACTGGCAAATTTCTTGTTCTTGGATCAGAAATAATGATTTCAGTTACTTCACTGGTGTTCAATAGTTCAAATTCAAGCACCAATTTTTCCCAATTATTCAAAATAGATGTCCCTAATATTTTAAAAATTGATGCCTTACTTAATTTGGAGAACGGTCCATGCAACTCAAATATCTGCGTTACATTACAGGCTTTTTATACGTTAAAGAAAGCCAAGGTTTATTTTAAGAAAATGCGAAACTGAGCGATTTTCATATATGGGAATTTCGTCTAGTAGAAACTTTTCACGATTGAATGATTACAGCAATTTTCGATATCATTTAGATGATGAATCAAGATACATAACATGAGTATTCATTATATTCAACATTCATAAAATTCAATATTAATATTCGATATTTTCATAAAAAAGCATTATTTTGAATGTTTACTAACTTCAAGTTCAACAGCAGGAATGCTCGCTACATTTCTTAAAATTTGTTCTACATACTGCAGATCCGCTGCGCTTAAATCTTCCGAAGTTGTTGTCAGTGTTTCCATACTCAGAGTTGAATTCAAAACGTTGTCTTCAGTGACATCCACCTGAAAATACATTTTATCCCTTCAGATGAACATTTATTTTTACAATTTGCATTATTTTGTAAAGGGTAAGAAGATGCTGTAAATTCCGCCCCTATTTGCATAGTGTAAATAAATCATCTCAGAATATTATCAATCATTTTAATGTTTGCAGGAATAAATTGTAAAATTCATGTAAATGCTGATTGACAATAATACATAACTAATCACATTCGAAAGACCCTAGAAAAGAAAAGCGATACATTCCTGCTCTAAGCATAACCATTTAAATGCATGTTCGATTCAATTTCCCTTATTCACAATGCTTTGGCTTAACCATAGTATGGGCAATGAGTCAAGGCAATGGTCAAAAGAGTACACCGCGACTGCTGTATAGTAAAAGAGTTTTTCTTATACAACACTATATACATTCATTAAAGCATATACCCAATAGTTATAAGCCGGTAATTCATCTGCACTCCATTCCATTGTATTTGTCCCAAGACTGGTTTTTCCCTTCCATTCAAGTCGAAAATTCAGGCACGCCACTCACTTGAGGCTCCAAAGTGCGCTACCAAGAGCTGCGGTAGGAGGGAGAAAGGATCGCTCCGCCTACTGCCCCGCTTCAATCCCCCTATTCCCTCCCCCACTCGAATTTCTAGCCTCTTCGCGAGGTCTCAATCTAGGTAGACCCTTTGATCTTGAAGCTTCCCTCGCTCGAGACTGCAAATTGGAATCGGAGCATGAAGTGTTGGATTTTGAGTTCGTTGGGATTCCATCGATTTGAATCATTTGTTCCAAATTTCATAAGTTTTCGACCTTGACGATTGCTTTTTCCTTGCTGTGTTCGAAAAATTCCATTTCGGATTAGATGTGCTTTGCAGAAATTCTAAAAAATGCGAAATTCTCTTAAGATATCCGATTAGGTTTAAAAAGCGATTTTCGAAGAAAATTTCAAAAACTTTTAATATGATCTAAAATTAAAGCCACTACTTTTAAGATTCTAAAACAGTCTTTGTTTTTATTCTTATTCCTTGAATATTTTATTCCTTGATATTCATTTGAACTAATGTGTTATTATATTTTTTTAAATGAGATTTATGAAAAATGAAAATTTCATTAAAATTGGTCCACGAAAAAAGTGATATCTCCAAAACAATTCATTAAAATTAATTGAAATTCAGTAAACATGTGTCAAAACCCTTTGAGGGTGTAATAGACAGCGCCCCATGTTCCCGTGCCTGATGCCATGACAGCCTCCGTACCGGTTTGGGGAGATTTTATGAAAGCTGTATTTAGACATGTTTTACAGTCACTTTCAGTTCGAAACATGGGATAATTTTTGCAAAAAAACAATGACGCCAACTTTGAATGCACATAAAATATTTTTTTATTAAAATTATCTTGCGGTCTATTACATTTTAGATAGTTTGATAGTGCGAATGCGAAATTAAAATTAAATATGTCCCATATGTTTCAATTATGCCTTTTTCATTAACATCGAAATTTTAAATAAAATTCTTGAAAAAAAAATTCATTTTCAAACACGACTGATGATATATGAATTTTCATTTCTAATTGTGGGTATTTAAGTCTATTTTTGTTATTTAACTCTTTAAGTCTTTTTTGCGCATTCTTTTTTTAAATTATTGCTCCGAACATAGTTCTGTACCTTAATTTTGAATACCAGTATATTCAAAGTCTAGCAATAAATGCTACAAAGTTACCAAATGAAAATTTTTTCTCGCATTCAACATCAAGCTAAACAAAATAAAAACAGAAATGCACAAAAATTGTAAACAGGGAAAAAATGCATATTTCTTAGCATATTAAAAAGTTTCTTATACATATTTCTCCGTATTAAGTGTAGATATTTATATACTTAGTTAATATTTTTAAATGAAACTTACATTAGCCAATTTATGAAGAGTCATTGTAAGTTCGGATTGAACATCAGCGCAATCCTTTTCCACTGGACTCCAATGTGCTCCAGTGTAAAAATCTCCTAAACACTTTCGTTCAAGCGCACTGCCGTCCTCTAAAAGATTGAAAAAACAATACATTTTACTGAATATCTCAACATTTTTGTCACACATTTAATTCATTATTTAATAAATTTGTAATTCAACATTAAGGCTAGGGGCATGAAAATAATTATTTCTGCGACTAAGCAATTTAATCGAGTTTTATGTATGTCACAATTCAACTCGACTAAGCTGTCAAAGTTTTAAAGCTGCGTATAGAATCGATTGGCTGCAGTAGAGATTTCCCAAAAGTCTATACATTGATTAGTTATTTACTTGTGGTTTAATAGCATGAGAGGTAGAGATGGCTATGCTGCACTAAACTGATGGAAAAATGATTGATAAGAAAGTAATTGTTTGTGTTTTCTTATATACATATAGAGAATATAACAGAAAAGGAACTACAAATAGGATACTTTGTGTCTCCCACAATTAGCCGAAGTTTATTAAATGGAAAATTACTCACTTTAAATTCCAATATGCGAGAATTTCCAGAAACCTAAGTATTTTCCTTTCTAAGTATTTCAGAATTTGTGACTAAAGTTTCAAAAAAAAAAACCCATTAACTTAGAAATGGTTTCTGAAAATTCTCACAGATTGGAATTCAAAGTGAGGAATTTTCCATTTAATAAACTTCGGCTAATTGTGGGAGACACAAAGTATCCCATTTGTTATTTCTTTTCTGTTAAATTCTGTATATGTAAGAAAACACAAACAAATACTTTCTTATCGATCATTTTTTCCATCAGTTTGTGCAGCATAGCTATCTCTAGCTCTTGTGCTATTAAACCAAAAGTAACTAACTAATCAATTTATAAATCCTTTTTTTAGTATAGAATGTGTAGACACAGTACGTACACGACAATTATAGGGAAATCTATACTGAAGCCAATCAATTTTAGTCGAGTTAAATTGCTTAATCGCAGAAACATGAACAATGACTTAAAATAACAGAGAAGCTTTATATCTTTAGAAAAGAGACCTAATGCTACTTTAAGGTAATTAAAACATATTGTAATAAGTTTTTATTACTTTTTCGCCTATTATATCAGAGACTCTTTTAATGTACCTTATGCACGTGTCGTCATAGTCACGTGACAGAGTAACGCCTAAAACAGCTGATCGGAGATTTCCATAGATTTGTATTGAATCGGTATATCTGTTTCTAGTTGTCTCGTGTTTATGTTATGAAATTGCTTCTAAATAGGTTTTCCTCATCAACATTCATCAGAAATACCATCTATTTTCAACTTTACAAACATGGCTTACTTGGAATGGAAACGTTCTTTAATTACTTAATCAACTCTGTCACTCGGATAGTACATTGTTTATACTTTACAACGCCGAAGTTAGGTTTTATGTAAGCAAGGCAAGTTCAACTTTTTTAAAAACATCTCAAATAACCCCACCAGCAACATTCGATTTATTTACTAATTTTGATAATATATTGATATTCAATGACAGTTCTGATATTGATTATAAAAGGGTGGTTAATTAGTTCATTCTTGCATACAATGTAAACAAACACCATATAGCACAAGATATGTTATTAGTTAGTATTTCTTTAAAAAGTGTCTATACCAAGTGTTACACAAAAGCATATAATCAACATAGAAGAACTCAATTTAAAAAGAAGCTAAATAGAGCATTTCCATACAAAGCAAAAATTCACGTATTTCGAGTTCTGACAATACACAGGAATGCATTGTTGCACGCACCACTGTCGTATTTCTGTAGTGATCAAGATTACAAAAAATAGTCCTTAATCGACGATGATAGATAAATTAGTTTTATCAATAAAATTTTCTGACGAAATACTTCGCTTAAAAATTGAAGGTAAAAATTTAAATTGATATTTCAGTCGTCAATTTACATGCCGATTATACATAGTAAAGAATAGGCGTTCACTTTGTTTATCCAGCCACAGATATTTCTCTACACTCTCGAACCCAAACTGTGCATAAGGTCAATTCAAAAATAATACATTTCAGTGTAAAGCTGTAGCCCGTCACCCAGCTTTTCAAAGTTTCCAGACAATTTGGATTTGATGCAGAATGCGAGCGTTGTAATTCGAAAAATTGTTTCTACCAAGAAGATCCTGCAGTGGAAACTGTACATTGTATGCGTAGACATTTAAGGCACTTCCATGAAAAGCAGTCATTCTGTTAACATTAATTATTCGCAGTATTTAAGTATACTGATTTTTGCTTGAAACTTCCTGTCCTCTGTGTGACAATGTTAACCCTCCTAGCGTCAGGCCCGAGATATCCGAGTGAACATTTTTCCTCTCATAACAGCAGACCCGAGACTGTCTCGGGAAAGAAAAGTTGCATATAAGTGTCAGACCCGAGATTTTCCTTCTACAAATTTTTCTCTTCCCCCCAGGTGTCACGCGGCAACATAATGAAAGGGAGTGTCTGTGGTCAGCGGAGGGTCAGTTTGATCAGCTTTTCTAAGAATGCTCAAAGAAGGGTCTTCTAACAAAGGATTCTGTCACAAAGAATCGAGGTTAGAAGTCATCTGTCACTGCTGAACGATAACAGGTCTAATAGACCCCTACGTCGCGAAAATGACCACAAAAAGGGGTTGAAATCCTTTTGTCCAAAACCTCACAACTTGAAGAATAACCTTCTCTTTTAACGTGACAATTTCGTTAAACTTAGCAATCTGAAAGCCTAACGGCTGGAGGGTTAATGAAGGAAAAAGCGAAACTTCCTTTCCGACTGATGGACGAAAGATAGGTTTTTACTTGAACAATATGCGCACGCCGATACAAATTCGTGCACATAGAGCTGCCGATCGGCAATTGTTCCATGTTTTGTCGAAAGAAGAC
This sequence comes from Araneus ventricosus, assembly GCA_013235015.1. Lineage (NCBI taxonomy): Eukaryota > Metazoa > Arthropoda > Arachnida > Araneae > Araneidae > Araneus > Araneus ventricosus. The sequence continues at coordinate 67,476 of BGPR01002640.1, forward strand.
CCATGTGATCGTCAGATTTTTCAGTCGTATAACTTCATCGTCGATTCCATGCGGGCTCCCATCTGATCCCTTAGACTTCTGACAAGCAACTAAACCAGGGGTTCCCAACTCTTATTCCCTCGCCTACCCCTTAATTAATCTTTATATTTTCGCGTACCCCATACTGTCATTCCTCTTCACCACCACCAACCATCCGCCTATGCAGAGAAGTTTTTATCAATAATGGTAAGAGTGTAGGTTAGCTTAACAGAGTTAAATAATTCGAACGTCAAAACAGATGAAGTCAGTATTTTAATAATTTCGCATTAATTCATAAGGATCTCCGTAAAAATCGACTACTCATGTGGTATAGTTATTAAATAGCAAGTATTCACTTGAAGATAAAAAATTCTGTAACTTTCTTTAATTCCTTATGTTCTTTTGTTTCCACCATTACCAACTTTAATTTCGCGTACTTCCAACTTGTCTTTCTCGTACCCCCAAGGGTACGCGTACCACGGGTTGGGAACCTTTGAACTAAACAATTAAACGAGTGAAAGCTGATTATATGCGCCCATTTCGAAAGTTATAGGTAAACGTAATGATTTCATATTTAATAATGATACAATTTTATTTATTATTATTGTTCATACGCCACTGTTCTATGAAGATATCGTCGCTTAACAAGCAACACCACCTATCTCAATTTTTTGAAATCTCAAAGAGGAAGATTCAAGTGAATCTTTCGCAACCAATAACGAATATTTCCGAATTTTTTAAGAACTACTATGAACATGAGACCACATGTTCCAAGCAGACGTAAGAAAATAAGAGAAAATTTAGAAATATTCGTTATTGGTTGCGAAAGATTCACTTGAATCTTCCTCGTTGAGATTTCAAAAATTGAGATAGGTGGTGTTGCTTGTTTGCGGCGATACGTTACAAAGAAATCAAACAAGGGGATTAGTTATTAAAGGCGCGTTACTCAAACCATTTAATTAAGCATGGCATAAGCGTTTGTTAGTTGGGAAGCGTACAGAAGCGTTGTAATGGTCGTCGGGCAATTTTATTTTACCTAAGATGGTTATTGTTACAAACATGGAAAGTCGCTTCCCAGCAATGTGAGTCTTATGGTCGGGAAGAGAGTTTCACAGGGATAAGTAAGGGATGGCTAGCAACAGCCACATCTGGTTCCCCGACCTTGGCGACAAATTTGGCGACGAAATATGGGATTTCAAAGGTGCTGGAATCTTCTCGATATTTCTATTAGGAGAGAAGATACGCCACGGATGTGCTAGATCATTCCATGTGACGTCACGGCCTTCCGGGGGAAACTATATAAGGAGAGCGCTTGGACGACGGAGGTTGTTGTTGATCGACTAGGATCGCCTTGGAGCGCGAACGTCTTTGGAGTCCTATCCGCTGTGCGAGCTCGGAAGCTGGTGAGCTGAGCGCTATTGAAAGTGCAGTTATTGTCGTTGCTAGTTATTTGCTGACTGTTTTTGTTGTTAAATATCGAAGTGCTGAACTGTTATTACCTGTGAATTGTTGTCTATTTACATTGGTAATATGTGCAAGAATTATTGTTTCCTGTAGCTGTGCTACGTGTTTTCCTGCATATTTGTAAATAAACCTTCATTCTCCATTATCCTGCGTGTTGGACTGTTTACACCATACACCCACAGTAAGACTTTTGCAACATGATTGAGTTTTTAAATAATAAACTAGACACATTTGGGTTTTTTTTCTTTGACTCTCTCTTTATTTAAAATTTCTCATATTAATCAATATATTATATCAATATTGATTAGTATGAGGGATTTTAAATAAAAAGAATACACTGGTGTTTTTCCTTATCATCGGAATGTTCACTGATTCAATATCGACTTTCCTGTTTATATCGTTTAAATGAGACTCTATTGCATAGTTGTTTAATCGGAAATGCAATTTCTCAGTAAAATATCCCAAATTATGCATTCTCAGTTTAAAATCTTAATTGTAAGACAATTAATTATTCAATAGCTAACCTGTAACGCACATCTCATCCGGCAAAGCGCTTTGTCCGATTGGCGTCTCAGGCCAAGTAAGATGGTGTCCATTGTGGTGCGACATGTCCTTGGGGCAGGAGACTGGGAAATAAACACAAAAACAATTTTTATTAGGGCAGTGTTTTCATATCTACAATGGAAAGGCGAAACATTTCTAAGCAAGTATACCGTAATAATTACTCTTTCTCTTCTAAATATTAACTTTTTTATTTGATAAATTAAAAATATAGCGAGGCCATTTTTGAAATAAAAATTGTTAGGCAATACAGAATAGATGGATGATAATTTTAGTATTTGTCAGTTTTCATTAAATACTAAATGAAATACACAACAAACATGCCCGAATACACATAAACTACATTTCCGGCGAAGCAAGTTACTCGTAATATAAAATTTTGCAACGTATTAAGGAATTAACCTTTAACGGCCGAGAGCATTTTTTTGTAATGCTCACCCATAAGAAGACGGAAAATTGCGCGAAATTCTAAAAAGTTTATAAAGATGAAAACTTAAACTAAACATTTAAATTGGTTATTTAGATATAAATTCAAAATATTTAGTTGATTTATAATTTTATAAATTAAATTAATTTTTATAATTTTTGAAAGTAAGATATGATCAACATACCAAGTTGCAAAATTTGAGAAAGACAACAATAGCGATGATAAATAAATGAAATTAAAACTAAATTCTTCTGATGTCCCCATAGCGGATCCTTCGTTTTCTATGACTTAGGTGTTATTTCCCCGTAGCGGAGCCTTTCGTTTTCTGTGGCATAAGTGTTATGTTCCCGTATCGGGACCTTTCGTTTTCTATGCCATAAGTATTATGTCCCCGTAGTGGGGCCTTTCGTTTTCTATGGCATAAGTGTTAAGTACCCGTAGTGGGGTGAGAGTTTAGAAGCTTACATTTGTTATTTGAAGGGCAATATGAAGATTTAGCTGAAAGTTTAGACGAGCTAGTTGAGCGAATAACCCTGCATTATCGACTCTGAAAAAAGCTTACTTTGATAAATGAGTCAAATCCAAATGTAGCTGCAAGCGAAATGCTAAGAGATCTAATAGTCGATCAAGAAATTCCTTCGGCTGAGAGCCGAAACAGTTAGTGAGAGGTTAGTGGCATGACAGAAAGGTTTTTCCGACTTTTCTTAACAGAATTGCAATTTTAACAAATAAACTAAGTAAATTTATTTCCTGGAACTCATCCCTTCCCAGCTTATTAGCAAGACCACCCATGATATTTTTTCACTGTTTCACTATATGAGAGAAAGTTCTCACCAGTGCTTTTAAAAGATATGTCATCTTTATTTATGTTGAGTCTCTTCAATGATTCAAACAGGGTTCCATTCCCGGAAATGATGCTACGTTCTAAGAAATTCTGCAGTTCTTTCTCAGTTCCCATGTCTTCATGAATGTAGAAATGGTGATAGGTACTTATCACGGAGCTGAAATATAATTATAAAAAATAAGATTAGATAGATTTTTCAACACTGATGCTATTAACATGAAAAATCTACTCTACCTATACAGGGTGTCCAATAGTTAATTTCTAAACCGTTACAGATGGACATATAGTTCCAATTGAAAAAAATGCTTTAAATGAAGGGGAAAATTTTATTTTATGTTTCTTGAGTCTATAAACACATTTCTGAAAAATTTGTGAATTCTAATTTTTTTTATACGGTCTCCCGGCCCTATCAGTCATATTTAGTAAAATATTTTTCACATACTAACATTTTAAACAAAAAGGTGCCACTTTCAGTGATTCATAGCCTGATTTTATCTGAGTTATTAGAGACGTTGCCCTACAGCACATGCAAGTGACGGCCTCCTAACCCAAATCGCGGGTACCAGAATAGACCCCTAAAACTGATCGAGTTATTGAGCTTTGAACATCGCTGACTCAGACCATTTTACACCATTACAATAGCCGTGAATGTAATGAGTGAATAAATATATTCCCGAGAAAGTTACGAAATTTTACTTTTCATACAGTCCCCCTGTCCTATCGATCATATTTAGTAACATATTCTTGGCATTTTAACCGAAAAAGGCCCTCTTTTTTGCGACTAAAATTGACCGAGTTATGGAGCTTTGAATATCGCTGACTTGGACCATTTTACACCATTTCAATAGCGGTCTTGAAGGCGATCCACCAATCAATGCGCAGCACTTGCTCTAAGAGGCTGCTGATTGGTTAAAAATCATGAAATTCGAAGCTCCAGAACTCGCTCAGTTTTAGTGGCAGAAGAGTGGGACTTTTTTGTTTAAAATGTTAGATTATCAAGAATATTTTACTAAATATGACCGATAGGACCGGGGGACCGTATAGAAAATTAGAATTCGTAACATTTTCAGAAATGTATTTAGTGACTCAAAAAACATGAAATATAATTCTTCCCTTCATTTAAAGCATTTTTCCAATTGGAACAATATGCCTATCTCTAACGGTTTAGAAATTAGCTATTGGACCACGATACACCCTGTATATAAGAATAAGCCGAAATCTGTAACGCTTCTTTGAAATGTATTAATATTTTAAATCTCAGTGAAAAGTATTCAGTATCAATCTTTTCAGAGTTTTTCCATCTTCAAGGTAATACAGTTTTGATTTCAAGATTTTAATTGTTTTTTAATTAAAAACTAAAATTTGCAAATTATAATTAGATCACGTTTTTCATCTACAGATGGCAGCTCCATCTAGGTGGCAGTATGTTTTTAATCCAGACTGGTTTTAGTAGCACGATTCATTCTATCATTAAGTAGCTTCCTTGCTGATTTATTGAAGTATTTTGACTAGGAATTGAGAGGGTCTTTGAGTAAATCTTTGCTTTACAAGCAGCACCATCTCAATTTATTGAAATTTGAAAGAGGAAGAAAATATTCAGTTTTTCGCCACCAATAAGAAGTACTTCTGAATTTTTTTCACATCTGTTAGGAACATGAGAACTCATGTTTATTTTAGATACTAGAAAAATTCAGAGTTGCGAAAAATTAAATATTTTCTTCCTCTTTGAAATTTCAAAAATTTGAGATAGATGGTGTTGCTTGTTAAACGATGAAAAAATGAGCTACACCGTTGATTTTAGGTACATGTATGCATAGCAACGAAGTCGTAGTTATTAATCTCATCTATTCTCTTATAACATAGCTCTTTTAATTAAACGCTTTTACTAAATTCTAAATGTTTCATGTTTCTATGTATGGTTGGAATTTTGTGATCGATTTTTCACTCACTTCTTAATGCACTAGAGTTCTGAAATTTTGTATATTTATTGGGTCTTGATGACAATGCAATATTTTAATAATTTTAGAGCTCTCAATTATGAAGTTTTGAAAAAAATTCGCAAAATTACGTTTGCACTCGGTAGGCTTCAGTGGAGCCATCTATAGTATTTTTCAGAACTAAAATACTTTACGCAGTAATTTAAATGTTTCAATAAAAATAATAAATATAAAAAAACTTTTTAAAATACGCTTTTACCAGTGCATTAAAAAAGAAAATAATAATTTTTTCTCAAAAATCTGGTGGTCAGAACAAAAATTGGAAAAGCGTGAGGCACAGGTAGAAAAGCTGTAAGTAAATTAGAATTGTGATCACATTTATAATATATTTTATATGATGAATGTTTAATAATATTTCGTTTCTTATGATAATCATTGTGGTTTTATATCTTTCGCCTATTGTTTTCAGCGCCTCACGATTTTACGATTTTTATTTTCAGCGCCAAATTTTTTGAGAAAAAATATTATTTTCTTTTTTAATGCATTGGTAAAAGCGTTTTTTTTTAAAGTTTTTTTCATATTTATTATTTTAATTTAATTTAGCAGATATCTGATAAAGTTTGTGAATCCATCGAATTCAGCCACACCGCAAGCGCCGGCGCAGGTCCAATTTTGGCGGCTCTCCCCTATATTCTAAAAATTAAAGCTTGACGCACAAAATTTTTTTTAGAGCTTGCTAGATACTGTTGTTTCGGAAGGACTGAGTATTAGCTGTTTTGCCTCGGGTTGTGACATTTCCTTGTAAATAGTTACGATTTGATACAATTTTTATTCCCGTAGCGAATTACGCTGATCAATAAGTAAAAAGTCTTAAATTATTGAGTAATAAATGTTTTAAAGACTCATATTACTGCAAAAACGGGTACCGGTTAGCTAATGTCAATAATAAAATGTTATTAGCATTTGGAGCATGCAAAAATCAACGAGAAAAATAAAACAAATTTAAAAACAAACAAAATTACACTTAAAACTAGAACAAAAAAATAATAAGAACACAATAAAATTTAAAGAACAGAAATATACGAAAAAATAGAAAAATTAATTGATAAAATTAAAAAATTAATAAAATTAAGGTAAAGTTTAAGAAGCGCGCAAATGCAGCAGCTAAACAAAACACAGAAAACAATGGAGATCATACAGAGATAGCCAAAAAAACAAAGAAAGAAATAAAAATATCCCAGAGTGAATCGATATAACTAAAAACAAAAAAAAACAAGGAATCCATTCTAGTCCACTTTTTCAAGGGCTAAGAACTATTCGAAATGGATTCAAAATAATATTTGGGAAATTTTCTGTAAGAAGCCTAGCATTATGCTAAATAAATCTTCTCATAGCCCGAATTCCCCCAAAACAAAAGGACCAATGAGAGACAGTACACAAAAGCAAATAATCATACGAAAAGGAATTACACAAATACAAATTACAGTTAGAATGTGCTTGTTATGGAAATACTCACTCAGTACAGGTGATATCCTTCAAAAAAAGCCTCGATCCATTGCTGTAATGTGCATCCAAATATTTGTTGAATTCTTCAATAAAAGGAATCTCCAGGGACTCCAAGTCGGAACATTTGGTGTATTCAGGGATTTCTGATTTCATGCGCAAAACAAATGTGTGCACGCCTTAAAAAGATGTGGAAATTTTTTAAAGAAAGAACAGAAAAAATGTTGACGACATGTTTAATGGATAATATTTTAAATTTATCCAGTGGCGGCTCGTCAGCTCAGAAACAAGTAGCGCTGCAAAGGTTTTATAGACCTAAGTTGTAGGAAATTTTGTGCTGATTATTTTGGTATACATTGATGATATACTAAAAATTGATAGGTTTTGAGTTATAAGCAAAAAAATGGAGAAAAAGAATTATGTTTTTTGGCTATAACTAAAATGCCAACAAAAATTATTGGTGGCAAACCTCAAAATCGTAATCAGCACCCGGAAAAGCATAAAGAAGCAAAAAATTATAACACTTCCAGAATTGGATTTTAAAAAACTACTTAACGACTGAACTACTGAGAAAAAGCGAAAAAGGGGAGCCAAATGAGGAGGTCGCGCCAAATGAGAGCTGAAAAAATTCAACTCAAATGAATGCAATTTCAAGTGGAGAAAGGGTTGCTTTTCTCACCCTTTTTGCTGCTATTTGCGGTAATATCGGATCCATAGGAGGGACAAAACTTGATGCAGCTCTGGTGTCTCTCTCTCTTAATTCTTGATTGATTTTCCGTCTTCTGTTTACATTTTTTATTACTTTTTCGCCATTTGCGTTGATGTCTGAATTCGCAAAGTGGAAAAGTAAGCCAATTAGAATAAAAATTAAAATACAATCTTTTAAAATAATTTCAGAAGTGACTGCAACTTTGCAGTTCTTATGGGCGAGCCGCCACTGAATTTATCGTTACTTTAATACAGGATTGTTATGTTAAAGTTCGCTTGAACAGAAGGACCTATGGCTGGATCTGTGGGTCCAAACGATACAAAATTTAACTGGTATGTAATAAAAGTGATGCACTCTATAAAAACCTAAAAACCGATTAAATAAATAAAGAAGGAAAGAAAAGAAAATTAAAACTTTCATAAAAAGTGGCATTGCGCCATTATTTAACTCTTTATATACCACCACGCTTATATCTTCGTAATTTGACCATTTTTCCTGACAGTATTCACATGAACACGAGGAATGTGGTTCTGACAGGTATGAGTAGATGGCAGATGAAGACAAAAATTAATATTTTTCATTATTAATCAAATTAATTAAATTATTTTATTTAATTAGAAAAGTTCTTTCGTCTTCCCTGGGGTTATTCTGCATTAAAACGTATCTAATGATGTCAAAATAGAATTGAAAAGTTGCTGGTAAGTTAAATCGGTAAATAAAGGGTTAAGACGATTTTTGCAAATTTTTTTTTGTTACTGCAGCAGAAATGAATAGTTCATTTGAGTATTTGTTTTTTTAGTTTAACTTAAAATGCTGCTGAAATTGAATTCCGAACGTAAAATCTCTTTTCGATGAAAATGACTTTTATAGGAACGTCTTTTTTTTTTCCTGCAAAATTTCACTAGAATGTAATACAAGTAATGCTCTCTGTGAAAACTGAAAAAAACAAAAAAGCAGGCGTGCAGTAAAACGGTATTTTAAAACAAAAAAAAGACTTCATATTCATTATGGAATTTCGGCAGGGTTTCTAGTTAGAAACAGAATTCAAATGAAATATTCAATTTTGCTTCAGTAATAAAAAAATTCTGCAAAAGTCGCCTCAGATATTGCAGCAGCGCCACTTTTGACGAAAATTTTAATTTCTTTTTTTTCCTTTATTTTTTCTTTTCCTATTTTTTTTACAGTGCGCAAATTTCACTTGTACTTCATACAAGTGAAATTTTGTTTCGTTAGAGCCTTAGAACCGGGTATAAAGCCTGCTGAGTAGGTCAATTTTAATTTTAACAAACCTTTATACCAAAAGTGATATAATTTTGTATCGATAATTAATTTTAATCTTTGTAACCTAAAGATCATAATAAAAACGTTTCATTCCGATATTAGCAAAAAATGAGCGCGTACTTTATCTACCTTCCATGAATAAACTTTCGCTCTTAGTGATTGAAATATGTGATGTTTTAATATGCTTCATATTAATAATGGTGTCAATTGATGCTGTAATGTTTCCTTCCCGCGAGCACAATTCCCATGAGAAAAAGAGTGCCGTCCCTTTTCATATTGGCGGTAAACAGCAGGACAGTTGCATCTGGACATCGCTAACGAGACGTGCGCAAAGAAATGGCTTCACACAGAGGGCCGCCACAATGCCGAGGAATCCATCACTGTCAGTGAACACATTAGCGGTACCCTTTGGTGTCATCCCTGAATAGGCCGGTGGTGGCGAAATCTCAAGAACCTTCCCATAATCGGGTTGACGACTAGGAAGGTGAGCTGTTGGTCAACAAGAGTACCATTATCCAATGTAGGAAAAGGTAGGTGGAGCTTCACCACTTCACCCACCCCTTCAGGGGTGAATAAAAACTGGATGTTCCAGGGAAGGGCGGCGGAGAGAAACGGATTAGGAGTCTCGAACTAGGTTTCAGGCTCCGGAGGACCGAAGAGAGCTGTGTGATGAGCGGATTGAAAATCCCGACTGAATTCGGACTTTGGTAGGCAACCCCGAGGAATCGGCATCCCCGAACTCTCGGCTCATGAACTCGGCGAGCACTCCTGGTAGTCTCGGGGTTCGGAATCACATTGATAGGTGGAATTTAACCATCCTGTGAATACAATTCTTTAGGGAGTAATTGCCATGGAACTTTGACGTTCTAGAACTATGAGGTTATTGATTACTTTGTAAATAATCATATTTAATCAAGACTTCTCTACGAGAAGTGTCTATTAATTATTGCTGTATTAATAAAAGTACTTAGGACAACCTAAGCTTGAATTTATTTGGTCACACCTAGGCCAAGACATTACAATGCTCACATGATACACTTCAAATAAACAGATTCAATTCTATTTTGAAACCCTTGAAGCATCTTAGTGGAGGAAAAAGGAACGTCATAAGTAGAAAGTCCCTGTAGTTAGATGTTAGATACATGTGTAGTTACGTAGAATGCCATGTGTCTGTGTCATGTATAGATGACTAGCCCGTCCAAAAATGAAGGGTGATTATAATTAAAGTTCAACTTGTAAACAGCTGTAAAAAAAGAATCACTGGTCAGAATGATCTTATATTTGACCGGAGTATACTTGAAGAAGGGGGAGAAAGTATGGCAGAAGGAAAAAAATAGATCAAAATTTTAGCAATAGATGGCGCTTTACACGTCATAAAACGTACAAGGTTTGGGATACCAGTGAAATTGACAATCAAATGCGATGGCCATTGCATGGGTTCCAGTTTAAACCAACTGCTCTGTTCAATATGCAAGACTGTAACGGTTTGTTACTGAAAAAAAGAATGAATAAACAATGTCTTCCAAGTTATTCGGCAGTTGTGGCACTTTAATTGAATGTCAGTCCACCACGACAGACTCAAAAAATGTTTAATATGCTGTCAAACTTTTCTCCCACAAGTTCAAACCGAGAATAGCATGTTCCACAACAGATCGGAATGTATGTGTGCTGATGTTGTGAATGTGTTGCGCAATGCGTGTCTTCAGTTCAGCTAAGTTTGCAATCGGGCCTGTGAAACACAACATGTTTCAGATAATCCCACAGCCAGATCCCAGATAGCAATTTTAGTTTGCAGCAAGCTTGCCACAAATTTGTCATGACAAGAGTGCAAGTTTTCCACAAATTTGTCATGACAAGAGTGCAAGAGTTTGCCACAAATTTGTCATGACAGGAGTGCAAGCTTGCAGTAAGCTTGCAGCAAGTTAACGAAAGCTCCGAAGTCACCATGAAACGAACTTGCAGCAAGCTTGCCACAAGCTTGCCGTGCATACTTATTGCAAATTATAGCAAAAACAGAGTACGAAACACAACCCGGGATAGAACTCGCGACCTCCCGGTTCCGAAGCGGAGACACTAACCATTGAGCTAGTTGAACGCTGAGAGGAGAAGATAGATTTCGCTAATACATCGTTCGATTCGATTCGTATATGATTTATTTTTAACTATTTTCTGGATTTCATTAATTTTTTGAGTTGAGAATATGATTTGAAGTGAAAGAGAGAGCGATTTTCGCTAATAACTACGTTTTGCTAGTAGAATAAATTATGAAATTAGAGTTCAAAAGTAATTACTTTAAAATGGGACAAAATGTCTAGTTATTATTGTTCAACAAACACTGACTGTTTTTTAGATTTAATTTTGTTTATAAACGTTAAAATTTCAACATTAAGAAAAAGGCGATATAGTTTTCTTTAAAGTGAGAGTGATATATTTAGTAAAAAGATGGAAAATGTTTCAAAATTTTTTTTATAAAAAAGTTATTTTTTTCACAAATTATCATTGATTTATTGAATTAATAAAAAAGAATTACGGTCTAGGAGATGCTATTAAAAATCGGATGTTTTTTAAAACAGAGACAAAGATAATTATCTCTTTATTGTGCTATCTTTGCAGGAAGCTTGTTTTGCAAAATTGCAGCAAGTTTGATTTGCAAAGGAGGTGGCGCTATTTGTCACATCGAACTTGCTACAAGTTCGATTCAAGTTTGACGCGTCAAATTTTGCCATGACAAGTCAAAATCAAACTTGCTGTATCACTAGGATTAAGATCAGTTGATCTTGGGTACAAGTTTGTTGGAAAATGACGGCTGATAATTCTTTCATTTACGAAATGCACGCTGAGCAGGCGCTAAGCAGGATTTGCAATGTATGGAGGAGCGTCTTTTTGCATGAAAATTGTGTTACCCACACATGCACGTTGCTGAAGAACTGAAATGACATGGTTGCTCAAAAGAGATTCATAGCGTACACCATTGATGGTACAGGTAACAGGAATCGTAGGACCTATCTCTTCGGAAAAGTGTGCCCTACGATAAACGATGCCGTAAACCCGTACCACACAGATCCTTTTTCAGAATGAAGAGGTACTGGATGATGCCAGAAAGGATTTTCCGCTGCCCATATTCTGCAATTCTGAGTGCTGCATATCCATGGATATGGAAATGAGCTTCATCTATCCAAAAAATGTTCCTATTTCATTAAAATGTTCTTTTTTTGCATATACTAACATATAAAGTGCCATCTGTTGCTAAAATTTTGAAATATTTTTTTCTTCTGCCATACTTTTCCTCCTTCTTCGAATATACGCAGGTCGAATTTCAAGTCATTCTCACCAGTGGTTCTTTCCTATAGCTTTTTGAAAGATGAACTTTAATTATAATCACCCCGTATATTAAAACAAATTCTGTATCGGATCGTTTCTTTTGTTTCCGGAAACATTTTTCGTAATCAAAATCTCTCAGCAGGTTTGTTGAAAAATGCATGACGATATTTTTTTTCTGATGAATTAATTTGTTTCTTTTTTCCCAAATGATTATAAATCAAAAACAACCACATTTTTTCCATTGCTATTCTCTGTCGTGTTGGAAATAGGAATGCCAACCTATTCTACTCAACTAGTCAGTTTCAATTAAAAGTTATGAAAATATCTCCGATTGAAACATTTAAAAAGAAATTATTTTTTTCCTGCTAAATGTAACATAGGAATAGTAACTTTATACAATTAATCATTAACATAAATTATTAATCTTATTAATCCTATGAGCCCTATCCCGCCTCAAACCGCCCGTTCGACAGAAGTCAGACTCAGGCGGTTTCGCGCGCCTGGGTGAATTTGTTTTAGGAAAAATGTAGTTCCTTTCTTTGTTGACAATTGATAGGGAAACCATAGGTGTCGACCTCCTGGAATTTCTGTAAAGAACGTGACGATTTCATTCTGTTTTTGTGAGCGAAAATTCACTCCAGGTTTTGAGGCAATGGAATTCTCACTCTAGCCGGGTTCAGAGAGATAAATAATTAGTCTTCAACATGCCTACATGCCTGGGGGCCTACATCATTATGAAATATGATATACATTATGTCAGAATTTTTCTTAAAAGGATTTCTCAAAGAAAAGAGAAAAACAAATATAGGTATCTTCAAGACGTATTGAATAATTTACTCCTTCACTTTTCGAGACAGATTCTTCTACAGATAATTCTTCTACCAATAAGATAACACCTGTCATAAGTGGAAAGCCAATGATACTATTAAGAATCGAATGAATCCACAGGAAGCAAATAAATAAAGGAAAAATTATTCTTTTTGTATAGAACAGCAAATGATAGAGCCATAAAAATAGCATTAAAATGAGAAAGAAAACATGACAGGAATTGTTTCTTCAGAATTGTTTCAGAAATTTTAAAATCATATTTTTTTAAACGCATTAAACTTTTTCACAGTTTGTGACCTAATTTGTGAGCAACTATATATCAGCATAAATAACAATAAGACATCATATTGGCTAGTCTCTTTTTTTCCTATAATTTCATTGTTGTATCTATTTTCTTTAATACATTAAAACTAAAACGAGACATTCTTTGGAACACATGCACACAGAAATCGATCAGATTCGAATAGAAAATATGAGTTTTTTATCCGTCTTGCAAGTATCTTCTATTGAAAGTATTCTTCGAAATGTTGACACTTTATTATTGACCGCTAAATTAAGGACATCGAAACAGTTAAAGGATGAATTTCCTATTCTATAAAATTAAATTTTGATCTACATTAAGTAAAGTCTAACTAGTGTGCCATTTTAATCAGCAAAATGTTGTAACATTAATGTATTATATGGACTAACTTTTGAAGTTAATACGTAACTAATCATTGTTCAAAAATTGGCAATTTATTTTGGTCTTTAGAAAATTCATTTTAACTAATTTTGAAATTATAACACATGTAAAAAAGATAAATAAACCAGCAAATTTAAATACTTCCGTTATTAAATTTTCAAATTTTCTTCGCGTTTTAAAAACGTTATTTATATTGAATATTTTAAAATAAACAGTTATTTCAATAGAATTTTTTCAAACTGTATTTGCAAATTAAGAATACAAACAAATGAGTTTTATCAGCTCGAATGTGAACCATAATTTTTATAAATTAAAATTCCAATTTTAAATTTGATTTAAAGTGTAACTTTTAAATTTATACTTAACGGGAAAAATTATTTTATTATAAAATTTAACTGATAACAATTCAGGTGGAACCCCAGTTAAAATAACAAAAAGTAAATGTTCTTTCAGCTATATACAAGTCCTAACATTCTTTAAATAATGATAATGCTCTTAGCAGAAATCAGGTCATAAAAAAACTTATGCTTACCTGGAAATTTAACCAACACTTTAGTAGAAAAAGTATGCTTGGAGAGATTCTCTAAAGCAGCAGAACAATAATAATATCCTTGAAATTCTGATACATTTTCCATTTGAAACGGCGCTTTCAAAACCAAATGTAAACGTTTCTCAGAAGTTTCTGCGTAAATGGCAGTACCATCTTTAAACCAAATTATACTGTTCGATACAAACCAGCCTCTGGGCACACACTGTAAATCAACTTCATAAGCCTCATCGTATTCATCTTGGGCACTTGTTCTGTCTTCTACATAAACAGATGTGTGATCTGCTAGAAATAAAAATAAAATAACGTGAGAAGTGAGAAGATATTTGGATGAATTAACCCTGTAATGGAAAAGTTGGGCCATGATTAATGTGACTATACGTCCCGTTTTGAAAGGTACCGTCCCGTTTTCTGAAAGCCTGTCCCGTTGACCCCAACCACAGCTTCGGGACGCCCAAATGTTCCGTTTTTTGGAAGCCTGTCCCGTTGACCCCAACCACAGCTTCGGGACGCCCAAATGTCCCGTTTTCAGAAAGAGAGCAACACACGATAACAATTTCAAACAACAAGCGGCCAAAAATCAAAAAATCTTACGGCAATATCTAGTAGCCCGGCGATGAAGAAGCATGCACTATACGTCTCACACATATGTAAGTTGGTCAGAAGCCTGCTATCTCGCACTTAGTTCTAACTACATTACACCGCATGAAGTGACAGAATGAAACACTGAGAATATTTTAAGCGAAAGTCATTGGGTGGAACTGTTCTAACACTTTTACGTCAATAATTTAAATCATACGATCGTATACGTGAATATATTTTATGTCTGCCGGGTGCATACCCGTCGAAAGGGCCTCTTTTCTTATGAATAAGTTTTAGACGAGCTAGAAAACACAATTGCAAGTCGCAATTTATAAAGCAACGGTAATTACCAAAGTTACTTTTAAGCAATCCTGCCAATTTTATTATTTATTTTCACGTGTCTTTTCATTAATAAATAAAAACTGAAGAAATATTTGTTTTCTTGAATTTGCATGAATATTATCTAAAAATTTAAATATGTCCCATTTTGAGGGAAAAAATTAATGGTCACTTTAGTCATAATAAATCCAACCCCAACTCCTGCAAGAAGAGATACCTTCCCCTAGTTATCTATAGACCTAGAGTCAGTTTCGAACCAGCCACTATCCACGTAGGTTCTGCCTATTGGACTGAAGAAAATGGTCACGCACCTCAAGGATGGAGAGCAGAATTTTTTGTTCACACATTGCTTGAAACAGTGACGAAATCGAATACGATGTCAGATTTGGCGAGCGTTCCTTTCCTACTGCAACTTGTAAATGATGGAATATTTAGAATATTTATTAGAAAAGTTGAAAAAAACATCTATGTAAAATTAATTGATTTATATAAAAACATATATTTTAAAAAATGTTTTTGCATAATTTCTCTATTCATAAATTTCACTAAAACTTTAAGAATAAACTAATGTTGAAGCAGGCTCGATCTTCCTATTGAAAGCTCACAACTGTGACATTTCTATCAAGAGGGTAATCACAGATGAAACTAATAAAAAAACATCGGGCTTTAACAACAAAAAATCTTTTAAATAAACGTAGTTGGTCAAGTAATTTGAAGTTTGTTTTTGACCTTGTGGTTGGCTTATCTCCAAGGTATTAAAAGGTGTTATTGGATAGCAAGTGTGTCTGATATTCAAAACGCTGCAGAAGCGTAAATGGAATACATAAAAAAATAACCAGTTGGTATGTTACATCAAGTACTCTTGCCATCTTTCGAATGGGACTGTCGAGGTTGAAGGACCCACCTGATTAGTGGAGAATAACTGCAGAAAAAATGCTAATGCCAGGTTTGAAGAATCATTTCATGAACATATTTATATATCATCATGACGCAACTAAGGTTATGTTGACTTAATACGAATGGGAATGTAAGCATTGGCTTCAGTGTTTTTTTATCTAAAATCTAGAATATATAGTACGCTGGAAGTGTTTGTTTTCTTTCAATGCACCATAACTGTTATTTGAGAATGAAAAAAAACTCTAATATCATTCTATTCCACTTGATTTTTATTTGGTTCTTCTATTTGCAACATGTATTTCGGTCTTAGGTTAGGCATGTTAGATTTATTTGTCAAACCTGTAACTTTTAAGAAACCTGAAATGACGCAGAAATATTATTTTCGTATCCAGTGGCGGCTCGTCCATAAGGGCTGCACAGATGCAATCCCCCTAAAAATTTTTTAAAAGTCTTCAAAACAATAAATTATTGAAAGAATTTTCTACAGAATATTATTTTTAGACCATCATTTTGTGTCAAACAATTCAAATTTCTATCTTGAAAGTTTTAAAAAAAATTCGCAGAAGTTGAATTCCTTTGAAAAATAATAAGCATAAGTCTCATAATGACCTAAAAAACATTTTAGATGAACATGAACACAAACATTATAAATTAGAATTTGGAACGGTGATTTCGGCTCATGACTATTTAATTTGTCTGAGAATATCAATTTTGCTTCGAAACTACCTTAAAAAATCGATGAGTAGGGTGCAATGGCGGCTCGTCCATAATTTCTGAAGAGCTACAGCCCCCTAAAATTATTTTAAAAGTTTGTATTTTCGTTTTTATTCTTATTTGATTCCTTTTACGCTTTAAGTGCTTAATAATCAACGAAAACAGCAGAAAAAGTTATAAAAAACGTCAAAGGAAGACGGAAAATCAATGAACAAGTAAGGGAGACGCAAGCTTGAGCTACAGTGGCTTCCTTCCCTCCGAAGGAATGGAATTCTCACTCTGAGAGATAAATCAGAAGAAAGAAGCAACCCTTTCTCCGTTAAATTTAGAGGTACTCTGAGCTGCAGTAACCGCAGACCGCGTTTGGCGCGCGAATTCCTCATTTGGCTTTTTATCGCTTTCGCTTAGTAATCCAGTAATTAGATGGTTTTTTAAAGCAAATTTGGAGGAGTTGTAATTTTTTGCTCCTTTATGTTTTTGGGGTGCTGATAGCGAATCTGAGGTTTGCCACCAAACATTTGTGTTGGAATTTTAGTTATAGCCAAAAAACATGAAAAAATGGTTTAATTCCAGCCTTTGCTTATAACTCAAAAACTATAAATTTTTTGTATATCGTCATTTCATATCAAAATAATCATCACGGAATTTCCTACAACTTGGGTCTACACAACTTTTGCAGCAATGCTTGTTTCTAAGCTGACGAGCCGACAGTGTTCGTATTCGCAATCCCCATAACTAGAATAAAGAAAATCAGTTGCTGATTAGAACGGGACTTTACAAATTAAAGATTAGAATGAGGCTTTGTCCCATCACGGAGTTTCCAAGATCAAGATTAACGAAAGAATACTTTATCAGTACGTTTTCAGAATCCAGCAGTCACTCTTTGAACGAGCCAGATATCGCTCATTCATTTGATTAGAGACATTCTGATGATCGATGTGTTTTGATATTCCATACCGAGTAGTTATTTTTTTTCAGTATTCTATTCCCATCTCTTGCATAACATGTCATGTTTCAAACTATTTTATCTTTGTTGCTCAGAATCGGATGTATTTTTTTAGCATACGGATATTTATTAAAAGCTACAGAACATAAAAAATATTAAGTCACTTTTCTTATATTCTCAGCTAAGAATCTATGAGATCTTCAAATGATTTCCTACAAAAGTACTGACGCAGACTAAAACTTGACATGAAGGTTATAGAAAAAAAATAATAAATTCACGATTTCATTAGTATTCGAGAAAAAAAAGAAATGGTTATTTTTTTCATAAAACTATTGCAGTGAAGGCGAACCTATGACTTGCGTGTGAGACATTGACCCACGAAGGCATTTTAAATGAACCACTCATTGCTTTTGACAACCTTATTTTTATATCTTAAAAAAGATAACAGGCAATCTAAAATATTAAGAGATTTAAGTATAAATATGTAGCGTTAAATTTATAAAAAATATTTCCAAGTGGACATTGGCTAACTGATTTTCTATTGCATCACTGCGTTCTGTGCATAACTAACGATAGTTGGCCATAAACTTGGCGCCGATATTCGTCGCATCATAGAACTTTATTATACATACACCTAATTGTTACTCTGTTTATTAATAAAGAATATTTCATAATATATAAATTCTTTTCTTTATTCCTTTCTCATTCAAGTGCTCAGTGCATAGGCGCTATTGGGCATGATGTCACCTGTTGCGGTTATTCATAGTATCACAGCACTGATATTAATTTTTTGACGTCGACCTTTATTTTGTGCTCTTCACTTGCAAAAGTAAAAGTTGTAAAACAAAATAGAAACTTAATTTCTTTTAGAGGATTTTATAAGAGAGAGAACGAAACACGCCAACTGTCAACTTTTTCTATTAACAAATTTTCGGTGTTTCCAAATTATTGGCACCCTTTTTATCACACCCTACCGATTTTTCAAGTGATGTGCCACTGACTTAGTGCCCCACAGGCTATTATTAATAAAGCAATGAACAATAATTTGCCCACTTCTCAAAAAGTTTCGCCATTACTGATCAAGAGGTATAAAACAAAACCGCAAAAACGTAACACACTGATGAAAGCACTCTTACATAAATTGGAATTTTAATCACATTTATAAAACATTTTTGATTCTTAATGAATTGCAGGCCCACTGAAAAACAGTGAACGCTATAAATACTAAAAATGAAAATGTTGTGAAATGCCAACAGAAAAAATAATCCTTTTGTAGCCTACAGGAACGTTAACACTAGCGACCTCTTTTGAACTACTTAGAAGACTACTATCAGCTTTCCCGTTTACCACATTATAAAGCATGTGTTAAAGATTGTATGCTGTGTACAATATAAGGCGCTTTTTCGTCCTTCTCTTATATATAAACTCTCGTTTCATTATTTGTTTAAGATCATATGAGCTGTTGTGTTTGTGCATTAATTGATGGCTTACCATTAAGCTTCTGTCTTCTTCTTCCTCCGTCATTACTGGAGTTGTAATGGTTTAGTTGACATTTGGAGACCATTACGATGGGAGGTTTGCCAAGAGGAAAACTTTACTTTAACGTGAAAAACGGTATTTGAATTTCTTTGGCACTTACATCGTTTACAGCATTTAATCTTAAATTGTTTAGGAATTTTCATTTTCTTAATATTCTTTAAGGGTTGACTTCTTCGTAGTATCGTTTTCAGCGATTCAAGATTCACGGTTTTGACTTTCATATTTTTGATGAAAAAACGTTCTATTTTTCTCTACACTAACAAAAGTATGTTTTCAGAAAGTGTTTCATTATATTATTTTCTACATTTTAGTCTTTGATATATATCATGTGATTATTTCAATATTATAAAAAGCATGGACTCTTGTAATATTGTTTTAAAAACAATTCTCTAATAAATGGCGTCTCTCGCATGGACTCAAAGTTCATTTGAATTATTCTATTAGCTGATAATTAAATTCTGATAATATTAAATTATTATCTAATCTTCCAGAATTCACAAATGCAAAGAATTTCAGTTCTTAACTACTTCAGGAAAAAAGTGAAAAATCGAATACAAAATTCAATTTTTACAATCTGTATATTTACAAACAAGAAAGAAGTTTTTAAAAAGTGTGTAAAATAATTTAAGCAAGCAGTCGTTCGAGCTTTAACTCCCTTAGCCCGCTCCGAATTTGGAAGAAGTGGAAGCCAGTTTTGCGATGTCAGTATCGAAACGAAAAATGAATAACGAATATTATAGCTTATTACATGTTACCTTAATCATAATTATGATGTCTAACCATCGAATACTTTAATAAGTGAACCTGGTGGATAACGTGGAGCTACCTCCTCAGGAAAGCCAACAAACTCCATCACTCATTCCCAACACAGCAACGACCCTATTCCAGCTCCTATCCATGACCATCCTTTATGATGGGCATGCTAGACCGACTTTAAATGACGACTCTATTGGGAACACGTTCATTTTAACCAAACCAATAAAAACTTTTATGGTTTAGAAGTCTCAAGTACTCATCACCTCCAAACCGGGAATTCAATGACCACCTCCTCCGACAGTTTTTTATTTATTCCAGTGATAACAGATTTAGTTTGTTATATGTAATTATCAACTGAGATATTAAAAATGCACAGAAGTAATTAATAATTTAAAAAGTACCAGAACTTGTGGCCCATCTTACATATGACCGACAATGTAACGAAACAAATTAAATTTTGCTATATAAGGGTTAGAGTAATTTCACAAGCAATATTAAACTAACACTGAGCGTATTTTCTTTGGGATATATCAAGCCAAAGGCAAAAATTATAAAGAATTTATAATATACCGAAAATAAAACTGAAATTTCTAACAAATGTTTTTATGATTTTTATCAAAATAACTGAGACTTGCCAGCGTCTTGCAAGTCTTGCATTTCACAGATGGAAGCTTGTTTTGACGAGAGATCCCTCAGAGACCATTGAGTGTTGCTTTTAGTCGTGGTAAGAACGCCGGCAGAGCGATCCATGTAGAAATCTGTGTGCTTTTCCCAGTCTACGAAAGACGGACTCTCTTCTGGCGAGGTCAGCCATTTCAAGGAATCTCCGTCTTGTAACAGATTCATCCACCAAGAAGATTCTGAAAAATAGAATTCAAATTAATTTTAGCTAGTTAGTTAATATTATACCGTAAAACTTTTCATTATATTGTGCGCACTCGATGCATAAATTTAAAAATCCATCACACACGGTGAAATCACTGATTAAATAATGACCCTTAAAATCTTCCGATTGAAACAGGCTTTAAATTTTATAAGTCTACCCATTTATAACTAAACTTCATCATAAAATGTCTTATAAATCATTTCCATTTTGTTTCCTGTTTGATGACTGTATTTAAACACATGGTTTCTTCAGGACAAGCCAAAGATTTCCCCGTTACATTTTTAATGGTTTATTGATATCGAATTTAATGTCTATTTAATCACTCAGAAACACAATTGGTAAATACACGCGATTAAAGATAATTATTTAGAACTGCTATGAAAAAACTTGTTCGGTTTAGCGCATTAAGGTATCCGAACACGTTCGAAAGTCGATTTTCGACCAAAATTCCATTTTTTTAATTTTTGATGTTTTCGATAGTTCATTCATTTACCTTTCTAAAACATATTTACTTTTGTCGGTACGTTAATTAGAAGATGAGATATTAATTGTTCTATAACAAACCGAAAACCGGAAGTGGGCGTTTAATTAGCCGAAAGTTGTCATTTAAAGGGACAGAAACCTGTCAAAAATTCTTTTAAACTCCTTTTTTGCAAGCTAATATGATGTCAGTATATTTTTAGGAATTTTTTTTAAAGTTTAGATACATAATTTGAGCGCGTGGAAAAACTAAAATTTGATTTTTCTCAAAATTAGATTTTATGCATATTTTTCAAACTTCAAACATGATAACTCAAGATATTATCATTCGATTGTTCTGAAATTTTGTGAACACTTTCTTCAAATGTTTCTCTAGTGAATGTACTAGAATAATGTATATTGTAACAATATTTTTTAAATTATGGTCTTTTATTTGAAAAATGACATAGAAAATTTGCTGAAAATCTTATAATGATTGTTCGATTAGCTCTAAAATTTTTATTTATCTAAAGAATGCTAAGATTCTAGTACAAGCACTAGTCCATAGTATGCAGTTTATTTTAGCATTAGTTTTATTTGAATTATTACAAAAGTTTGACCTGTAGCATGTTTGAAGTTTGGGGAAATTTCCTCTAAAAAGCAGCAGAAATTCAAGAATTTTGTAAATTTATAATAATTTATACTCAAAAATCATACGCTAATATTAATCTTTATTAACTTCGAATCTAAAAAACATATTTTGGTGTTTCTATTTCACAATTTAAGAAAAAAAGTGCTCCGAACGTGTTCGGATACCTTAATATTATAAATTGGTGCGATAATTAAACCAGAAAGAAACGAAGGTTTTCGTCTTTCATCATCTTTCCGTTTAGGAAGCACTCCTCTTCATATTAATGCGCCTCTAACAACAATTCACCTTTGCACGGCTTGCTATTTGTATATGACTAGACATCATCATGAAATCTGCTAATGATCAATTTCATTCTGTTTCCTGTTTAAAAACCGTATTACTGACCAGGCCATTACAAAATCCAAATCTTTCCACTGATACGTTTTTAATCGGCCGGGCGACGCGAAGATTCTGCTTCAATTCAACCATTCAGCAATTCGCCTGTCTGTAATTTTATCTGTTACGCATTTACGACCAAGCATTTTTTCCATCTTTCGATAATTCATTAATTGTTTTAGTTTAGTTTAGTTTAGTTTAGTTTATTTATATTAACGTCCCGTTTTGAAGCAACACGAAGGCTATCCATTAATAGTTTTAAATACACGACTGTACATTGTTCTTTATATTAGTAGAAACGCAGAAAAGTCTATATGTTATACCTCTG